>JAQIWN010003690.1:0-12593 GCA_034699025.1 Entomobrya cf. arborea Gr-Col-00668
GGAGATTCTTTTGTTTATTATATTAGTTTTATCTGGTTTTTGTGCTACAAAAAGTTTGTAGTTTGTAATGTGAAATGTAAAATGATATTGTGTTGTAGTTGGATGCTTGCTCATCATAAGCTCTATTATTTATAGTCAATTACAATTTTTGTATTAGAACATGTAATCAAACTAGACACAGACATTTAACAAAAATTTGGATTATAATGTGTATAAAAATAGTACATTTCATAAAATCGTGTCAAAATTGTACGATAAATCTAAATACATACACTCATCACCCACAATTGTAGGGACGGTTAGGCACATGAGAAACTTTTAACTGTCTGTCTTTCTGTCTTTCTGTCTTTTAACGATGTAGCAGCCTAATGGAAACCTATTTATATACGCAAGTATTTTTATCTGACGTGCATAAAATTTATTTCACTCTCATTTTATAACGTCTTGATATATTTAATCAGCCAATTCAATTGTCACTGGAGAAGAGTTATAGGCCTCAGCATCAAAGCCATGATTTTCCATTTTAAGCGTGTTATTTTTAAAGGGAGCTGTGAATCATACGTGAGTCAATGTGATGACTGTATCTTTGTCTGTACCACATAATGTTGAATATATCTTCCATCTTCAGTCCAAAATTGACTTGGAAACTTTTTCTTTCCGTAGAAATATTAGTTTAATCTTCCTGGTTAAGCTTGCTCTCAAAATTTCATCTTTACAGGTGTCTTATTTTAAAAATTCCCTTTACACAGCTAATAGCAAACACAAAATTTAAATTTAGGATTTTTTACAGTAGCACGACACTTTCGATGACTCAAAAGCAGTTATACTTTAGTTAACATGCCATGCACCAATTGCACCTTTAGATCAGGTGGGTTATATGCTGTTTCTTAGTATTAGGTCACTATTACGTATTTTTGCACACCATCGAACAATGATGAAGTAATCTGGAACTGGTTCCACGCCGTCTTTCATGAGCTATCTTAATTAAAGAGGCAGAACGAAGCCTATAAAAAATCTTAAAAATCTAAAAGCTGTGCTCAAACATATTAGCCAGTGAAACAAACATTATTGATGATAATACCAGCTCTGGTTTTCTACAGCAAATGACAACTATTAAAAGCAAATATATCATTGAAAACCCTCAAACCTTATCTACAAAATGATGTGCAAATTAGTAATTCATTTGGTTAACAGAAACACGTTTAAACACGATTAAACATTTGTTTTTAAACATGTTTATGTTTTTACAATAAACAAATTCATGATAAACAAACACTTTTTTTAAGATCATTTGTTTTTTATGATAAACAAAACGAAAAACATGTTTACACACGTTTATTTCATAATATTTTAACACCGAAAAAAAGAGTAAATATCTTAAAATTAAGCACCTGTACAGTAGAAATTTCACATTTCGGCATCATTAATTAAACGCGCAACTTATTATGTCGCGTATTATACGTCGTTATTTTAAAACATAATATCAATGTTTTCTTATGTACTCCGTGTAAGGATCAAAGATCAACACGGAATCTAAAACCAAGTTTTGTGTAAAATCATTCAACAAATGGTTATGAATTATTAAATTAACAATGACAACTAATATGCTGATTAATTTGTGAAGCATGGTACACGATGGATAGGCTTTTAGTACTTTTTTGTTTATAACTCTGAAATGGCCCACGAAAACATTTATTGTATTGTTAGCGTTTATTTCACCTTTTTTAATTGTTCGAAAAAAACTTGTTAAACATGTTTATTTTCATAAACAAAACAAAAATAAACAAATTCGAAATAAACATAAATAAACCCAAAATTTTTGAAACAAACAAAAAACAAACGAATGATTTGTTTAAAAACATGGGTCTAAAAATGCATTACTATGGCAGATCAGCCTTTTTGATGATTTTGCCTTCAAAATAAGCGTGATCAAAGTTGCTGCATGATATATGAAAATCCCTCCGTAATATAAGATGCGATGCTAACACATGTGACATGCATTTATTAATTTGTTTCATGCGATTTATTCAAATATAATAACTACCTATTTACCAAGTTAAGTTGTTATTTAGTCCTATTACTAGTGCTATAGTATAATTTCATATACTTTTGGATATCATTTTACTCGTTTGAAATCTCAAACGAAATGTGGTAATGCATCAATAACTCTGCAATGTTACCAGATTATGGTTTTTAGTTTGTATATTTTTATTTTTAAAGGCATCAATTTAATTCAAGCACAACATACGCTTTAACTATTAAAGCTTGCCTACTTATAATGGATAATTTTTTCGAAGGTAATTTTTTATCAATAATTAAAGCCCAGCCAAATAAATTTGGTACAATTGGATACTACTTAATTTGCGCTACAAAATCTTTAAAAAGAACTTTACTTCAGCGGATTCGCTTATGATTTTTAAGCTTTGAAAAATGTTGGAATCAAAACGTCGTTTTTCACACTCTTTGAAATCCTTTTTTTCTTATAGTTTAACTACAGTTAACCATTGGAAATGGCAGGTAACTTTATAGTTGTGATGTATCAAATTATAAAGATGATCATGAACAATAAATTTGCACGTCAAATGGAAAAACTTTCTGTGTGTATGTGCCCATGACCGCTTATAATATAAAAAACATCCCTTTAGAGCAATGAAATGTTGACCCTTGACTTAACTTTACAAAACGTGGAATCAAAATAAAATTTATGGTCAAACGTTGATTCTAAATTAAAGCCCACGTCTCAAGCTTTCAGATATATATTCATATGTAGTATCATGGTTCGTAAAAACAACAACAACAAACAACAACAGAAATTCTTGTCAATGATTTACACGCATGAAAAATTCATATAGGTCGACCGAGCTAAATGTATTTGTGCATTATAGAAAGCCCATATGTTAAGCATTTTAACACAGGACAGGACGATTTAAAACTACTTCAAATATGAGAACACCACGACCTCAAAAATAACTTAACAAAAAAAAAAAACGTTGGGAAAAGTGCTCTAATTTTTAATTTATTTGTCGTTTCATATCAACTAACAAGGAAGCACTATGGGTTTCAAATTCATATGGGATTTGTTAACGATTAAATGTAGTATCATGAGATACCAATAGCTTTTGCATTAAAAAGCGGCCTTGTGAGAAAATGAGGTCTTAAAAAATTCTCCATTATAAGTAGGCACCCTTTACTTAGCACACTTTATACAGGGACAAAATACAATTTCATATAATTTCATTGAAATATCGAAGCAAATGTGGAAATACATCAATAACTCTGCAATGTTACCATATTTCTTTACAACGACTGTAAAGAAATTTCGTCAAGGTTTGCTGGACCAGGACGATTCCAAAAGCGAAAATAAGGGAATGCAGGGACATGCCCGTTGCGTAGCTTGATTGCCACTGCTAGGGCTAGTGTGCCTGATGTGATGATGATGAGGATGATTATGATGATGGGGAGTGTGGTTGTGGCTGGGGATTGCTGAGGGGATGATGTTGGCGGTATGTTGGTGGTGGTGAGAGTGATGGTGGTGGTTTTGTTGGTGGTGGTGATAGTGATGGTGGTTGTTTTGTTGGTGGTGGTGGCTGTTGTGGTTGTGGTGGGGGTGGTGATGGCGGAGGGGGGGAATGGGCAGTATCCTCCGGGGGGGACAATGGCCTTCACTAGATGGAGAGGTGGCATTTGTGGGAGACAGATGGTCTCATTGTCTTCGAAGATGACGTAGGTGCATGACTTTGTGCACATTGTGCAATCATCACCTACGTCGCACCCTTTAAAATAAAATAATTTAATATAAATAATATAAAATAACATAGATAAAATAAATAAAATGTATTAAATTAAAATAAAAATAAACATTTACCTGATATTCCTCGGGTAAGTCCAGCCAGTAGCAAGAAAATTAAAATTTTCATTATGATGCGTTTGTGGGGAAGGTACTGAAGGTGGAGACTGATGATAATTGATGACGACGATAATAAGTAGAAGTAGTAGTAAGATTAGACGTAGTAACAATGGAAGAATTGATATAATGAAAAGTGATGTGATGATTATTGAGATTGAGCAAACAACAGTTGTGATTCTGTGGATGACGACGTTTCAAAAACGTTGGAAAGATAACTCTTAAAAGTTGTTGTAGAAGTGGCAGATGAGGATGAGGATGAGACTGATGAATATTGATAATGAAAAAAGTAATACCTTTTTTCTTGTGAAAAAAGGTATTACTATACCATATGCTTGTAAGTTTATATGCATGCATTTATTTACAAATTAAAAGTGCATTATTATATTTTAGTTTTATGGTGTGCATAGTATTCATTTCCGTTCTTTCCGGTTTTTTATTTATTACATGCGTATACGTTTACGTAGACGCTCCGCACGTGTCCCTATCCATTTAATGAGGGGTCCCACCATTACCTAATTACGTATTCATATCAGATTGATCTCTAATTGATCAGATAAACGATTAAATCAGTAACGGACAAAAGTATCATGAACGGTCGCCCTCTTAACTACTAAAGTATTTTCAAATGAACAAATTAGGGTTATTTCTATCTTGTACATATAATTGTCACATTTGCTACTAATATTTTCTTTTGTTACATGCTGATATTTTATTTTGGAAATGGTTATTACAGCGGCAAAATAGAAGTAAAGGATTTTAGTCTAAAGAATAAAATGTTGCTTTTTTGGTTGACGCAGCAACATTTTACCCTATATTTCATTTTTAACAAGCATTAAATGTCACATTTAATGTTAATCAAATAACGTGCCCTTTAAAAAATCATAGATTGACAAATATTCTAGGCCATACTTATTTTCAAGGATGCATAGAAAGCAGGATTCGTTCTAAATGTGTGCCTAAATCAATGATTTTGCGTCAAAATATTGTAATTCTTTATTGTAATATTCTAATGTTTTACAAAGTTCTGCTTACCGAAAATCCTCATTTTTACATTGAAACACTCAAATATCATTTAAATAGCGGTTTTGTGTTTCGAGAAATATTTCGTTTGAAAAAGGACCTTCATTCGGCAGAATATAGATTGTAACAGTACGGTAAGTACATAATCTCATTTTACGAAACCGTTTTTATGAGCGTGGAACTTATGTTTATTTATGGGATACATTTATAATCTTTAATATAGCAATTTATTTGTTTCCACTCAAGGCAACTTAATTTCATTCAATTATAAATTGGCGTTATGTTCTTTGTCTGACCTTTGGGAAAGAGTATGTAAATATGCTTAAAATTACTTAAAAGCAAAACATTGTGTAACATTTAAATGCTTCGAAGATATCTAAGGGTTAACTAATTCTAAGTTTCTAAACTTCACTTAAATTCAAGGATTCAAATGCATCGACATTTAGAGTATCAATAAGTTAAATTAGAGGTCAAAATAAAAACATGAAATGATAATTGATAATTCTTCCGGTTTTGCATTTTAACCTCTAAGCTAAACTTATTTCAAAATGTCTTGTCACGTTAAAAAGCAACAGTACAAAATATCAAAGCAATAGTAAATCAAAAATATTTATTTTGCTCCTTCGGAAAATGTTAACTCAACGAGTATTTTCAGTAGGCGGTCAAATCCTTTCAGTTTTTAGCTATTTTGGGGCAATTCCATACACCTGGAATTACACTCATAAAATCCTCCAAAAATGTAGTAAATCCCAACAAAAGTTCTTGTATTCTGCATCTGCATTATCACTGTATAATCTTATTTTACTTCTAGAAGCAATCCAGTTCTTTTGTCATGGAGACCTAGAAAACTTTAACGACATTTATTTATTTTTGATTGGAAACTTGATATTATTTTTGTCACCAAGTATAATCCTTTTTCAACACGATGATACTCTCACCATGTTTAATACCGTTTTAAATTATTCCAATTACATAGGTAAGTCTGGAACCAACTCTAACCAAAATAATTTTAAACATTAAAAGTTGCACTGTTTTTAGATATCACTTATTTTGAATTTTATGCTCGACTAGTTCGACATTACACAAAGGAAGGATCCAGATCTTTACACCGGATTCGTTTACTTACTGATATTATTTCGATATCGATAATTCTTCTTTGCTTATTCATGTGGCTTGGTGCACACTGTATATTTATCATGCGTCCTGATTACTCAGGTTTTATGGGAAGCATATTTTTAAGATACTTTAAGCTACCTTGGTATATCGTGTACCCAATTTTGGCACTAAGTTTTGGTTTTCATTTAATAACAGGGTTTAACCTCTTCATGGGAACTTCATTTGTCCTCGTTCTTATCGTAATAAGTGTCTTCAATCTAATACCATTTGGTATACAAGAATTTAATTTACGACGCAATGCGTTCAAAACCATAGCTAGCATACGAATGCCACAAAAAATGTGCTTTATTTGTCGAGAACTTCAAATTATTTTAAGTCGGGTAAATGCAGTATTTGGGCGTCTAATAGTACCAACTCAAACATTGGTAACACAATTTGTCATGTTTGTTACAGCTGTATTTGCTAACTACTTTGACAGAATAGAAATTTCTATGAAAATTTTAATGGGAGTTTGGATGGTTACTGTAGCGTGTTTTTGGATTTTTCTTTTGGAAATTGCTGGTTACATACATATGCACGGTGAAAAAGTTCTCATGTCATGGAAGTATCATGAATGGGATAATGCAGAGGAAAAAAGATTCATGAACAAATTTAGGATATCATGTAAACCTATTATGATTCATTATGGAAGGACATATATTATTCGACGAACTACTGTAGTTACCTATATGAGAGGGCTTGTGAAGGGTATATTTAGAACTATACTGACTCTGGGACAGTATCAGAAAAATATGAACTGTTAAATGTACTATTTGATTTTTAATGAAATATAAATTAAATAAAAGTTAAGTAATTTAATTTAATATAAACAGAATTTTTTTTGAATTCCAAACGTGCAAGCTTTTGATAGAATGACATTATAAATAGATTACGTCACCACCAAAAATTACAGATTCATTATTATGGTAAGAAATCTGATTAGTAAAGTAAAAAACTGACGTTCATTGTAATTTTATTGCTCCCAACACACAAACAAACTTGAGAATCGATAGGTAAGCCGATCTACACATAAAGGTCCGACGAGTATGTATTTATAAAGTTGAAATAAATATAATCTAAAACGCGATATACATGTTTTTAATAATTACTTTTAAAAGAGTTACGGTTTTTACAATATTGACATTTTTCAACAATAAACTAGTAGTTTTATAGCTGCAAACTTTACATCCCTGGAATTTAGCATTTTAATTTAGGGGTTCAGAGTCATACAAATATTAAGTTGTAGTTACGTGTTTCAAACCGGTTTTTGTTTTAAACAGGCCTTGAAATTTCGTTTGCCCTTCATCCAACAGGATATGATGTGCAACTTGACGACCAAATTAAGATGTACTTACGCAAAAAATACTTTTATGAACTTGGAACTTAAACAAGTTTACTTGCTAATTAAAATAATCTACAATTACGGAAATTCGATTTCCAAATAAGTAGGGTTTTAAGTGCATGAATACTATGAGCACATGTGTAACATTCATTGTTTTGAAGAAAAATTATGCTAAATTTGTAACTATTTTAAGGTTAAAACTTGATTCATATTCTAGGATTCACGTAAATTAATTATTATAATTTGGTTAGGTTGAAATAGAGGTAAAAAAAGTTGAAATGTTATGTTTTTTCTTCCGGCTGTGAGATAATTTATAACTGCTAATTTAAAGCTAACCGTATCAAACGGTTCTGTTACTCACAAAAATAACAGTACACAGCACAAGTTCAGTAGTAAATGACAGGAAAAAATCTTTTCTCTAAATTGAAATGTTAAATGAACGAGTATTCTCCATTGGTGGCCAAGTCCTTTCAGTTTATGGCTATTCTGGGGCAATTCCATACAAATGGAATCAAACTAGAAATCTCCTTCAAAAATGTAGTAAAGCTCAACAAAACTTCTTAAACTCAGTATCTACTTTAATCGTATACAACATCTTTATGCCAGTACAAGTAATTCTGTATTTTAACTCTGGAGACCTGGCCAATTTTAACGATTCCTATTTATTTCTAATTGGCCATTTAATATCATTTGTGTCGCCGAGTATACTGCTTTTCCAAGCTGATAATACTTTAGTCATGTTTAACACAATTTTAAGTTATTCCAAGTATATAGGTATGCTTAAAATAGCTATTATAAATACCCTGAAAAAATGTAACATTACTAAAGGAATCTCACTCTTTTATTTGCTCATTCAAATAGTTCGATACTACACAAAGGAAGGCTATGAGTGTCGTCGCTGGATTCGTTTGTGGACGGAGTTTCTTATGATATTTATTATTGTTGTTGGTTTATCCGTATATCTAGGCGCTCAACTTTTATTCATTTTTCGACCCAAATATCCAGGTTTTGTCGGGAGCATAATTTTGAAACACGTTGCGGGTCCTTGGTATATTTTATATCCTCTTTTGGCAATCAGCTTTGCTTTTCATTTAACAACAGGCTTTAACCTTTTCATGGGAACTTCATTTGTTCTAATTATTGTCGTCATGGGTGTCACCATTATTATACCATTTTGTGTACAAGAACTGAATTTACGACGTAAAACATTCAAAACATTAGCTCTTATACGAGCTCCACAAAAAATGAGTTTGATTTATAGAGAGGTTCAGATTATTCTAAATCTGACAAACACAGTATTTGGACATTTTTTAGTACCAATGCAAACGCTGATGACACAATTTGTTATGTTTGTTACAGCTGTGTTTGCTAACTACTATGACAGAATTGAAGTTTCCATGAAGTTTTTAATGGTAATTTGGGTGCTTATTGTAACGTTTGCTTGGATTTGTATTTTGGAAGTTTCTGGTTACATACATATGCATGGTGAGAGAGTGCTCATGTCATGGAAGTATCACCCATGGAAAAACAGAGAGGAAATGAAATTCATGAGTAGATTTACAAGATCTTGTAAGCCTATTATGATTCATTTTGGAAGGGCATATGTTATTCGACGAATTACAGTATTAACATATGTGAGAGGGCTTGTAAAGGGTATATTCAGAACTATTCTGACTCTAGGAAAGTATCAGAAAAATATGACCGGATATTAAAAAATGTAAGTACTGAAAGTAAAGCCATTATACAATGTAACGATCAATACAATTATACTAGTAAGGCAAAATTTGAAAAAAAATGTATTTGTCATCTACAGTAGCCTGTATTGTACATGTACATCTTACAGAAAAGCTGTAAGATTCACCGCTATTTATTCGCCTAATTCGGTTTATCGATTGATATATTTACTATTGTCTACAAATGGCTTTCCTTCAAATACCAGAAAGTTTAACACAATATTTTCCAATAATAACAAATATTTTTAGAATCATGGACGGCAAGGTTGACACGAAATAAATACGAAAAACAAAGTATTGATTCCAATGAAAGAAAAAGATAAAATTTAAAATCAAATTGGTAAAATTGGAGGTCAAATCCATTACTTAATTGCGCCGTAATGAATTATTTACATTCTTTGTAATAATACGTTTCGAGTTTTAGTAGATTCCATTTTTAAATCGAGTAATAAATCGGTGGACCCATGTTAGATTTTTATGACTAAAATTGACAAGGCTGGCAGAAAAAGGTCCTACATAGGTGACATTCCAGAGTTGTTTGTATTTATCATACTTAATAAAAAATTACGAAACAGGGAAATCGTAAGTCGTATTACATTTAAATGGCTACCGAAGTTTGAATATACCATTAACCGTTTAGTGTTTTTAAACATATGTTTTCAAATATCCTTAAAAATCAAGAAGAACATCAAACGAAAAGCCCTTCAATGACGCAAAAAAGTTTGAGATAAAATGCAATGATATTCTATATATTGTGATGGGATGCAATCGATAATGGGTTGTGATGATAATGTATGCATAAGTTAGAATAAATTCACTATTCATTCACTGCTACTTGCATTAGAACGTCTTATTAGCTCTCCACATCTCACTACTCATACATCAATATAATACATTAACCCTATACCAATATCAAGCAGTACATAAACCTGCATAATTGGTGGAGATTCGGCGGATCAAATGCAAAGTGTGCACTTTAATTTTCTTTTCTCATTCCTGTCGTACAATATTTTTTTGAGATTAATGTTTTATTGAACTAGAACTAACGTCATCATGAAGCTTTCGTCCGCACTTCTCACTTTTTCATGTACACGACATCAAAAGATGTTAATGTAAGTCCAGGTTTTCGACCAGCCCCAAAAGAAAAAATAGTATATGAAGATTCTATGATACTGATGTATCAAAGTGATCTTCCTACTTTTGACCCCTTTCTGTCGAGTTATACTTGCAAATTTGACGAACTTAGATGCGAAATTTTCCAACATGTGTACACATTAGCTGAACACACTCTAGTCTTGGTTAACTAAAGTCTACCACTTTTATCTGACCTGGAGGATAATAGGTCACGCTCGAAGAAATCTGTTGAACAGTTAAGGCAGCCTTTAGCATAGTAATGGATTGTCTATTAGGTTTATTTATTTAATAAGCATAATTATAACATCCATGGATTTGGTTAACATAATAATATTTTAAGCCAATATATAAATATTCATATCTTATTATCAGTAGTTGTGGCATAGCCATTGAATCAGAGATCAAGGCATTTACAATGAAGCACGAGGCCCTTGAGCAATTAACTGATCACCAGCAGAAGCAAATTCATGACGGACATGAGCCTGTCGTCAGAAATGGTGAATTACTCAAAAAATATTCTGAATAAATGAAAGCAATCATAGGATCACAAGTAAGAAAAAATGAATTTTTATAAGCAATGTGGTTAATGACACGAGCGAGTTACAGCAGATGGTAGGTATTTTTTTACCACACTACAACAACACTTTCACTTCCTTAAAAAGATAATTAGAACATACCATTAGCTAAAGAAATGTTTCATGGTAGGCAAGATGTTATCATTCCAAAAGCTGTTGGCATACGTTCGGCTTATACAGACCTTTGAACTCGGCTTCCGGCATGCGATCAATTTATTGTTGTATGTTAGTTGCATTTCATTTATTTATTTTCATTTGATTTACATAAGATTCGTAATTTTATCATGTTTGCTTAACCAAGTATATTTTTTGAGTATTTACCTAAGATTGAGCATGCCCGGTTCTTTCCACTGTACCACTAGCTTACGGTTGGTTTTCGTCTAGGCCTAATGTGCCTAATGAGCAGCCTTATGAGAAAAAATTAACAAATCAGTCAATCAATCATCATAACCGGGTGTACAAATGTTCATCAATACTCCTCACGGATCCACATCAAATTTTATTAAGGATTACTTTATCTAGGTTGAGTAATTTCATTGATTTCATTATTTGAATTCAATATAATTACAACTTTATTAGCTTAGAATGCCAATTATCGTCTAATTTTATTAAGTTTGATTATTGGGGTTTTAAAACAATATTGAAATGCAAAATTACATCCATATTTGGTAATGAAATTGATCAAAGATGAACTCTGATGATTAAACTGCATAGAAAGTGGTTATGCTTAACGACAATAACCACACATTTTGCAAATAAAAAAAAATACATCAAATTAAATTCAAATCAAAATTAAAATGTAAAGTTTGTACATAAACTACCAACAAAGATATTATGATACTTTTGGTTTTTCTTACTCTTGTACAAGATACCCCGCATCGCCACAGTAGATCGTTTGATAAAACGCTGCGTTTGGTTGGTTGAAGGTGATGATGGCGTTCCTTATGTTAGCCTCTTCTGCCTCCTTCTTGTTTATTTGCTCCACAGTTAATTTTTGTTGTTCCGTTTTTCTTCTAAAAAAAATAAGCAGTTGTTATATTTTGGTACACATTCAAAATTGTCCGGTTTTGCTACTTTAAATTATGTCATATTATATTAAATCTAAATTTTTTGTGCCCAGGTCTTACAATTTATTACTACCACGTTCAATTTGTTGATTATACTAAATTTAAGGTTTTTTCGGAAAAATTGTTGTAAAAAAAATTATCATTCGACTCGGGTTCGTTAACTCTACCATGTATTTTTATTTGGAGCGTACTCTCATATTGTGTTATGGTGTAATTCTATTACTACATTTGATTCTTGTGTTCATTTGCATTTGGTGCCTACAGAGCATGTGCTCAGTGTACGAGACACCTGTCTCACCTGTCCACGTTTGCTCATTAGCTACCTGGCTTATTTACACTGGTACACTATATTTTTACGGAACAATAATTTCTAAAATGGGCTCGGGCCGGATAGCTTTATTGGTTAATATTCACCTTTGTATTAATCGGTAATTTTTACTACTATCTGCATTTTTATGGTATTTATTTTATAGTGTCACTGATCAAAAATATATTTATTTATTTATTTATTTTATTTATTTATTTGTAAGGGCTTACCCTTTCTTAAACTCTTTCGAGTCGAATGACTCATAGAGCATCATACTATAATCAATATATTCTTTATAACATAACACGAGTTCCGCTTAAAACAGATTCATTTTTACAAGTTACTTTTTAACA
>JAQIWN010003691.1:0-12587 GCA_034699025.1 Entomobrya cf. arborea Gr-Col-00668
TGACAAAAGCAGAAAGTTAGTGTCAAGAGAAAAGTTGGATAAAATAGATTTTAGCAAGATGATAGCTATATTTGTAGGTTACAGTTTTGCGTGCTTATTTAGTATGGTAGTGTTTGTGTTTTATGAATGCTTAGGTAGTAAACTGATTAAATGTATTTATACACT
The DNA here is from genome assembly GCA_034699025.1 of Entomobrya cf. arborea Gr-Col-00668. NCBI lineage: Eukaryota > Metazoa > Arthropoda > Collembola > Entomobryomorpha > Entomobryidae > Entomobrya > Entomobrya cf. arborea Gr-Col-00668. The sequence goes on from JAQIWN010003691.1 coordinate 166, forward strand.
CAGTTACATGATAAAACGAATTTCCGATTGATACTTTCTCATAAAAATTATAGAACAGGCAAACAAATTATATCTCATTTAAAAAATGTTGAATTGTTACTCCCCCATAAAATATGTCTCAGTGTACCCCGTAATTCCGAATACAAAAGTAAATAGCCAATCATCGAAAATATTTGAGTAAGAATATACATATGAGACGAATAGACTAATAAATATACACTTATAATAACTTACGATTATAACCATTTATGAAACAGGTAACGAAAATTGTTGTTGTAATGAATTGGTAATGCTCCCAGTTTTTTTCAGAATGAATAAGCTAGTAAACTGTATCGTATCTCGATTATATATTATTAGCACAAACATTATCAAGATAAAGACTGATATAACCGTTAAGCTAACTTGAGTATTTATTTACAAATTAAGTAATTGCGCTAGATAATTTTAGGATAGTAAACAGAATACTTAAAATACATTGATTATAACATAAAGTAAATACCACTTTACAATGCTTTGTTATTAGTACACATCTTGTGCAAAATTATTACCACAATATTCAATAATTGACTAACTTGAATTGTGATCTGGTCAATAGTGATCATCAAATACATGTGAAAAACATTTTACATTCTTTAATTTAATACCCTTATTTGTATAATCTGCAATTATTCTTGTTTTGTTATGAAGAGCATGAATAAACAAAACTGGTTTTCATACATTAGCATTACATCATTAAAATCAAATCAAATATTGATCACACAGTCAAAAAAAAATATTTTTAGTTTATATATTACTTAACGACATAATTAAATTAACTGTTTCATCAACAATAGCTGTAGTGACTAAAACTACAATACTTTTATCCAGATTAAAGAACTGTCCCACCCTAATATTAGTAGGTTGCATTGCTCTCACCTGCCTTCTCATTACTTTCCCTTTGAAGCAACCACCTTTTATGCCAGAGTAGTATCGCCACTTGTTTATCAAACTTCTAGATGCTGATGGAAAGCCCAAGGCGTAAGGTAAACACACAAACGCCAGAATCGCAATAATTGCAGTTAATGGAAACGTCATGTACACGAATGTAAGTGGCTTTGCATTTGGGATAACTCTAATAGTGGCATATAGACAAATCGTCACCAACCAAATACCTCCATATATGCCAACAGCAAGTCCTGCTCTGGCCCAATATTTTGGACCAGCAAATATTTTCCAGTATGCCCAATACAGATGTATTCCAAGTTCTGGTTTTAACGCGTGCAATTTTACTGTACATTGATTGAACATTTCAAAGAAAATCCATGCAAAGAAAATTGATCCACCCATTGTACGACAAGTGCTTGTCATCCAACCGTAGATCAATCCTGGTCGAATTCCGTAGAACCATATCTGGCAGCTTAGGTCATTTGTGACGTAAATGTCATCATAAATGCATGACGGAAAGATTCTTTGAAGGGTAGGCCACATTGGATCCATTTTGAAATACAGACACATTGTTGGCGCAAAATAAGCACAGATCACAAATCCCTGACAATTTAATTGTGTCGCGATGCCCATGATGTCAATCTTTCGTTTGAGATTAATCTTCTTAGGATTTTCCCAAGTCAGAACTGAAATAAAAAAATCACATTTAGATTTTTAGGTGGGGCATAGGTGGGGTTACGAATTTAATTATGAAATTGTACCTCGATCCAAATAATTTGTGAATTTTCCAACAACTGTGTAATCGTAGGTTATTTCGTCTGCTTCGGATATCCACATGAATGAAGCGTAACCAATGCTTGTGATTGTACCGATGTACAGGATTTGAAACGTTGATTTTTTCATTCCCATTTTACGACCATTTGTACTTTTATTTGAGCTGAATTCTTGTGAGAGTAAAATACATGGCAATATTACTCCAACTAAGAATTCGAACAGAAATATCCAGGATATAAATTGCACTTTTTTAATTTTACTTGGCTGATGAGCCAAACCACGTTTCTTTGAGTTCCAGAAAATCGGAGATGATGGTAGAAAGGGGTAGCTTTTAAAGAAAACTATTAGTGCGCTGACCTGTAACTTGTTAGGGTACTTGGGATAGTCAATGAGGGGACCTTTCACTGTATTTTGGAGAAAGCAAAGGAATCTTTCAATTGCAGTATGAACCATTTTAGTAAGATGGATTTTTCAAAATGAACTGTTGTAGTTAAAATTGTTGATTAATGAAATTTTCAAGTTTTAGCATTGCTTTTGTGGAAATACTTTAACGAGCTACAGGCTAAGGATATAATTTGATATGGATCTTTCACTTACACAATCATAAGATAATAAATTTGAATTGGCGGTTGATGCTCGTTAGTTAGCAATAAATCATTCTAAATTTCAACCTTGTAAAATACTAATAATACATGTAATTGGAAATGACTAAAGTATGTAGTAACGAAGGTTTTAAAAAGTAAAATAAGCATTCTTCCGGTTGAAGCCCTGACCCACAGGAAGGTCTTTTGTTGACATCAGTTAACAGTATTAGGCTTGTGATGTACTTCAGTGATGTGTATTATTAGAGAAGAGTTTTATATTTAAATATTTGCAAATTATTGGTTGTATTTCAGTCGAGTAGACTCTTATTGTATAAAAATATAAACTATTCAAGGAAGTATCCTTGAGTATTGCGGTAGGGTAGGATGTGTTTAGTGACCCAAGCTAAGAAATCTTGATAAACAGAAGTTCAATCAAAAATTATTGAAGGTGGCTATTCATAGAGCTCTTATACAAGTACATAATTACAATGGTGTATTATTTAATTTAGAATATGTATAATTTTTGGATTTAAGTTAGACATCCCTTAGATAGATATCTTGAAGTACGTAGTGTTTTATACGAATATGTTAGCAGTTGTATTTAAATAGAAAACAAGGCCATGTACTAATTACATGGACTTAAAATAAAGTATCCTAAAATATTTTGTACTTTTCCGTACTGTTAAATGTTAAAAGAACATTCTAAATAGTTTCTAAAGAATGAGAAGTATTAGAATTATGTACTTAAAATATCAACGTTCTGCACGTAAAATTTGAATATATTCAATATTGTATATTTTTCATGCATGCATCTAAAAATGCAAATTTTTTTACAAAAAAATTATTCGACAATGGAATTTTATTGGTAACATTTTAAAATGTTTTGGACAAATAGTGATTTTTTTATTTATCGATAAAATACTTTGTTTAAATGATTCTGTTTTTTAATATTGCTTGATATTTTAAACATAAAATTCAACAAAGTTTTATTAAAATATGACAACATATTTCCAGTTAACTACATTCTAAAATCTTAAATTATAAATGTCAGCAGTATACTTTTAAAAGTATTTTTTCCAGCCTATTAGATTATCTAGATACAACTAAATGCTTTACTAAAGTACATTGTATACCTAGTTATCCACCACATTTGTCCACGGATGACAAATGTATAAGTAATTGCCTACAATATTATTCTAAGGACTTTCTTTACTAATCATAAGCCAAATTTAGCAAAAAGTCCCTCCGATCTGACAAACTCCAGACATCTTTTAATTGCTTCCATTGAAGTTGAAATATTTGTAGAAAATCCTGGTATATACGTTTCCACTTTTTTATTCTTGAAAAAGTTTTCTGGCTCTCTTAAATATCCTTGAATGGCCTGAAATGCACCAGAGTTTGCAATAGCAATGCCTCTATCCACATCTGTGTAAATCTCTTTGAGGGCCTCCAACGGCATATCGTAACCGTACAATTTTTCCACAAATTCTTTGCTTCTCCAGTCTACGATCTCTAACTCTACACCAAAATGTTCCCTTGCAACATTTATAAACTCCGCTTCAAGTTCAGGCTTGGGATGAGCAATATTGTAGACTTCGTTTGGAGCCTCATCGTTCCAAAACAATTTTAATGACAAATCCGCACAAATGTCAACAGGTAATACAACTGCAGGAATTGGAGCATCTGGTATTGACTTTATTTTCAAATAACTCAAAAATCTTAAAATGTATTGATTATTCGCATAATTCAACCGGCCAGTGTTGCTTTCACCAGTAATCCACGGGAATCTGAATACTTTGCAAGGTATACCCCTCTCATTTGCCTGTTTTATAAGCATTTCACAAACATATTTACTTGCTGGGTATCCAATAACATTATGCTCTACAATTGCTTTGATTTGTCCCCGTTCCGGCCAGTCATCACACAAAGTTCCCTCATCACTTCCTCCAAACACGCTAATCAGAGCTCCTGCATAGTAGACCTTCTTTGTCTTTGTTGTTGCCGCGAATCGTAAAACATTTAGGGTGCCACCCACATTGACGCTCCGAATGTCCTTTGTCCCGTTTTCTACTTTCCGATAAATTTCAATATGATTTGATTTTACAGCCAAATGAAATATACCATCCACTGAGGCACACAAATCTGCATAAGCATCTTGCTCCAGTCCAAAATTTGGAAGTGTCACGTCGCCCCGAACACATGTAACTTTACTCATGTCAACTTTCTCCGTCAGTTTCATTGAATTTAGAACACTCCGTAATTTTTCTTCTGGACATTTACCTTCTTGTACTCGGACCACGCAAACTATACTGTTCAAAGTTTGATAAGCCGGGTTTTGAGACAGCAAGGACAAGATGTAAGGACCCAGTTGTCCGGTAACCCCAGTTATCAAAACTTTTTCCATAGCAGTAACTTTACCCGATATTTCGGATGGTCCCCAAATAGTATCATCCAATTTACAGTCGTTATTCAAGAGGGCTTCGATCTCTTCAGGTGACAAGCTTCCTTGATTTGAATCTTCATCGTATATTTTGGCGACGAGAACACTTGCAACATCCTTGATTGTTTTAGAGTCCTTCAGCATTGTCGCCGTTACAGTAAGCCGAGAGCCCATCAAACCTTGTATACTGTTTTTAAGTTCAATAGCCATCAAAGAATCAACTCCGATCTCCTGTAAATCAGCATCTTCACTAATCGGCTCATCAGGTTCCATTCTAAGAGCACTCCTTAAAACGGTTTTAATATATCCGCATGCCACTTCCATTTTCTTCTCTGCCGTTTCTGCTGAATCCATGTCACCCCAGAACTGATCAGACTTGGGTAAATTGAAACTAGTCTGTTTATTGTCATTTTTGAGCAGTCGCTCGTCAATGTAGTGCTTGAAAAATGGACAAAGAGCACTAAAACTCGCAAATGACTCAAAATTAGCAATGGTCACTCGTACTTTATTGGTTCGAAGTGTCATCTCCAAGCCTTTTAGCATATGATCTACACTAACAGGCTGCAAACCCGACACATTTGTCTCCCTGGCACAACCCACCTGCGCCCATTGTCCCCAATTTATTGATGTGCCAGGCAATCCTAAAGAATACCGGTAATGGGCAAATGCATCCTCAAAGCAATTTGCAGCGGAATGATTGCTCTGTCCTGGACTGCCTACATTGGCGGTTAGCGAAGAATACAAAATAAAATGTTCGAGTGACATGTTACTCGTCAAAATGTGAAGATTCCAGGTTCCTTTCACTTTTGGGTTAAAAGTCTCGTCGAAAGTTTCCCAAGTTTGATTACAGTACAAATTATTCCTAAGAATACCAGCACAGTGCTGTATGCCACGAATGGGTTTGCATCCGACTGCTGTTAACTTTTCGAATATAGATTTGCATCCTTCAAAGTCACCTACATCACCCAATATGACGAATAAATTGCATTTCTTATCGTTTCGCAGTCTCTCCATTTCTTTTGCTATTTCTGGTTTTGGAGGATTCCTCCCAATGAGCACTATATCTGTAGCCCCTTTTTCAAGCATCCATTTGCAAACTTCGAACCCAATGCCCCCAAGTCCTCCAGTGATGATGTAAGTACTGTCCCCATTGAACAGTGGTACTTGTGTCATCCATTCTCCATCCTTATTTTTCACTTTTGGCATGGTGACCAGAACCTTACCAATGTGGCTTGCCTTTTGAAAATATTGAAGTGCGTGCTTGATACGTAACACGTCAAATTTTACATAAGGCAATGTCATTAACCTGTCTTCCTTCAAATACTTTTCTGTAGTTTCCAACAAACTTTTCCAACATTCAACTTCTAGTTTCGTCAGGTCCACAATCGTATACTTTACGTCTGGTCGTAGAGCTTTCACTTCTTCTTCCGTCCAAACTGACAACTTGCTCATTTCAACAAATCTGGCACCCGGTGCGCAAGTTTTGAGTGAAGCTTCTTTCATTCCCGGTCCAGTAATTGAATTCAGAACCACAACAACTCCACGACCATCAGTGACCTTCATTATTTCTTTTTCAAATGTCGTGTCTCTCGAATGGAACACATGTTCGATTCCCAGGTTTCCTCGGAGGTACGCCCGCTTTCTCTCATTTCCGGCGGTGGTGATTATCCTGGCTCCAATGTTCCTTGCCACCTGAATTGCACTAAGGCCAACTCCACCGCTACCCGTGTGAATAAGCACAGTTTCTCCTGCTTTTACCTGAGCCACACTCACAAGACAATGCAAACTCGTGGCGAAGACTGCAGGAAGGGAAGCTGCTTCGGTGAAAGTCATGCCGTTCGGTATCCTAAGAAGACGATCAGCTTCCAGCATAATGTGACTGTTTAATGCACAGTTCTCCTTATAATTAATACCGAATACTCTATCTCCAACTTCTAACTTGTTTTGCAGTACCCCATTACCCACTTTTGTCACCACTCCAGCCAAATCAAGTCCCATTGAGTTGACGTCCTCAAATTGAGCAATGGGCTTCAATACTGCAACAATGTCTCTGAAATTTAACGAGTACGCTTCAACTTTAATTTCGACTTCATTTCCTCCCACGAGTTCCTCCTCCAACACATCAAACTCTAAATCCTGAATTAGTCTGCTTTCCGGTAAAACCACACGATACCTTTCACTGCATAATGGAAGCTTCAACTCAGCAGAACTCCCCCGATGCCCCAAAGCCAAGCACTTAGTCAGTTTAGGCTCGTAACGTTGACAATTCCGATAAGCTATTTGTACACGTTCCCTTTCTTTGCTGTCTTTGTGCAATGCAAGCTCAAACATAATTTGCTCTGTCATTAATTCAGCATTGCTGTTGTCATCCAAGTCAACATATCGGACGAATAAATCCGAGTTTTCATTTTTCAACGACTTCACCATTCCAAATAATGTTGCAGCAGATGGATTCGTAATAAGATGGGCGTCTCCATTTATGGCATGGACTCCACTTGTAAAAATGTATAATCTGGGTGGCTTCTTCACATCAAGCACCTTTTTAATTATGTGGAGAAGGGGGCGACTAATATCGGTCTGGTCTGTTAACGAGCCATTCATTCCAGTCATATATATTATTCCTTGAACATTTTCATCACTTCCTAAAATTCCATCCACCTTTCCTGATTCATTCCAAATTAAATTTACTTTGTATTTACATTGCTGCAGTATATTGGACACCTTTTGTGTTAAAACAACGTCGTCCCGTGTGCTAAATATAATCCAATGAGGAGAGTTCTCATTATCCACTTCATTAGCTTCTTCATCATCATCTTCTTGTGCTATCAATGGTTGGTTTTCGGCATATATACAGCCAACAGATCCGTAGTACGCGTCATTAACGTTTACATACTTAAATCCAGCATTGAGCAAAATCTGTTTCCACTTTGATCCACCCACGCACGGATGATTTGGTCTGCAGTCGAAATCCTCAAATCGCCAATAGTTTTCCAGTACACCGAATGAAAAAGTTGTTTCACGATCCGATTTAAGAATTTCCCTGAATAAAATAAGTTATATATTTTTCTCCAAGTTTAGGATTCCAGCCAAGCTCAAGTAGCGTGTTAATGATGTACAAATATATCAATTTGCTAACTTGTTGGAAACGGGTCCATCCCTCTGGTTCTTCTTGAACAGCAGCGTCAATTTTATCATGGAATTCCTGGCTTGTTAATACTGGCTTTAAATCTGTTAATTTCGCTCTGCTTTCATGTGGACCGGATATAGGCTTCCAAACCTCTTCCCAGATATCTGGTAATGGGCTATTTTGCTGCTTTAAAATCGATTCTATTGTTTTCACGTTCGTTTCAACTAACTCCAAATCAGACAGGAAAGCTACTGGCATGGTCAAGTCCTCATTGACCGCTAAAATATTACATTTTCCTGTTTCCTTATTCCACCACGCGTGTAAATATAAAACGTTTTTGTCTCCTGATGCCCCAACATTTCCCAACCAAATTAACTGACCAATTCGAACAGGAACTCTGAGGACTTCTGTTTGGTTTCTTAGCTGAGTTAGGATTCCAGTCTGAAGCATTGCGTCAATAATTACTGGGTGCAGAATATAGCTGTCATGATCCAAAGGAATTTTCATTTCTACTACAATCTCATCATTTCCGTTTTCTTCCTCAGAACGCCAGTGCCTTCCAATTGATTTAAACGATTCTCCAAACTTTAGTCCCAAGTCTGATATTCGTTTATAAAATCCATTTGAAAGTGGACATTCCGTTTTTTGTATCATCGCTGCAGTTCTTTCTAGGTTCCATTTGGTATCCAGTTCTTTGAAATTCGGCACCAAATGAAACGCTGCGCTTGCATGGTGTATCCACTTCCCGCTTGTATCAGTATCCGAGTTTTTCTGATGGAATACCTTGACACAGAATCCTTTTTGTGGTTGCTGGGTTTCGTTTTCATTTATAGCATCATCAGAGTCGGATGGAAGGTTTACGATAACCTGAACGCGACAGGCATTTTCTTCCTTTAATTCCAACGGGGCTTCGATCCTCACGTTCTCCAAGGAAATTGGTCGAGTAGGCTGCTCAAAATGGTTTCTCAGAGAATTCGCCACACAATAAGCAGCCGACAAACACATTTCCGTGAATGCGGCCCCAGGCATAATAATCCGATTTCCAATGCAGTGGTCTTTCAAATAAGGCACCGATTTAAGATTTAAACTGTGCTGGAAAATGTTTAATGGACTGGCGTTGGATATAGGGAAACCAATTAAGGGATGAATGGGAGCGACATTTGTATTACTGCAATCTACCCAGAAAGACTTTCGCTGAAAAGGATATGTGGGCAAAGATGATATCTTTTTTCGATTGTAAGGCTTATCAAAACCTTCCCAGTTGATGGGGTATCCTTGAAGGTACAATTTTCCCAGACTGGTGAGGATGGTTTCCCAATCGCTAGCTTTACGACGGAGAGATGGGTAACAATTGATTGGTGTTGAGAATTCAATATTTTGCATGACAAAAGTTGAGAGTATCGGTTGTGGTCCAATTTCCAGAAAATTTTGACAACCTAACTGTTTCATTGCTTGGCAGGCATCTAGAAATGCAACTTTGTTTCTTGTGTGGCGCACCCAATAGTCGGCATTTATTTCATTAGCTGGGTTCTCAACCAGTTTTCCATCCATACCTGAAATGTACTGGCAGTCAGAAGAACAACTTTGCGACACCTGGATTGTCTCCGCTACTTTTCGATATTCGTCCAGTATGCAATCCATGTGCCGAGAGTGAAAGGCATGAGTCGTTTCAAGTTTTACAGCTTTGATAGATCTCATCTTGCAAAAATCCAAAAGTTGTAGAATTTCAGCAGTATCTCCAGCGACGACAGTTTGTTCGTGTGAGTTCACAGCAGCAATGTCCAGTGAAATATTTGTGTCCTTCATTAATTGTTCCACATCCTTAAGGCTTGCTTTGATGACAAGCATGCTTCCACTTTCAAGTTGGTCGATTAGTTGACTTCTCGTGACAACCAATTTGAGAGCATCCTCAAATGAAATGATTCCTGCAGCAACAACTGCACAAAATTCCCCAAGGCTGTGACCCAAAACGTAATCTGGTTGGATGCCCCAAGACTCCCATAACTTGAGTAAGCAGTACTCAATGCAAAAAATGGAGGTTTGGCTGTAAATTGTTCTGTTCAGCTCTTGCTTGCTCGATTCGCCCCAGAGAACATTTATGATAGATAAGTTATATTGGTCACATAATAAGCGATTGCAATAATCAAAATGCATGCGAAACACTGGACTAGAGCCATAAAGAGAATTTGCCATGCCAGCATATTGAGAACCTTGTCCAGTGAACATGAAACAGATTTTGCCATGGTCAGAAGACATTACTTCACCTTTTACCAATTTATTGTCTCGAAGTGATTTCTCAACTTGTTCAGTATCGCCGGCAAGAATAAATGCTCTATGATTGAATGAAGCCCTTCCTGTATTGGCTGTATATGCAAGATCGGTAATTGGAGTGTTATAAGTATTTTGGCTTAAATAATGCTCATATAAACCAATCAGTTCATCCAGAGCATAAGTGGTTTTACCAGAAAATTTCACGATATGCAGTGGTCTCTCCAGTTCTGTAATTATTTGGTGCAATGGGCTGCTTGGAGGCTCCTGTATGATAACGTGACCATCAGTTCCAGTAATACCAAAAGAGCTCACTCCTGCCAAACGTGGGATACCTTCAACCTTGGGCCACGGTAAGGGCTCTAGTGGAATGATTGCTGGAATAACGTCCAATTTAATTTGGGGGTTGATGGTTTCCAGATTCAAATGCTGGGGGATGACTTCATTATGCATGGCAAGGACAGTTTTGATGATTCCTGTAATACCAGAACAGCTCTCAGTATGCCCCACATTTGTCTTCACTGATCCAATAACCAACGGAGAGGATCTTCTTTTGGAACCGTAGGTTTTGGTGATAGCTGCAATCTCCATTGGGTCTCCAACAATCGTTCCTGTGCCATGACTCTCGACAAAGCTAACCTGCTCAGGCAGCACACCCGCGTCTACCATTGCTAATTTCATAGCTAGTGCTTCACAGTGGACCGTTGGTGTGCCAAGACTTCGGCTCAGTCCCTCTTGGGAAATAGCAGATCCCCTGACCATCGCCCAGATGTTATCTCTATCACGAAGGGCATCACTCAGCCTTTTTAGGACCAACACACCGCACCCCTCTGCTCTAGCAAATCCATTTGCATTCGCGTCAAACGTTTTACAGCGTCCATCAGGAGAAATGACGTACTCAATTATATCACCTTGGAAGGGATGAAGGAGTAGGTTAACTCCACCAGCTAAAGCCAAATTAGTTTCTCCACTTCTGAGGCTTTTCACTGCCAAGTCAACAGCGACAATGGCCGATGAGCAACCACTTTCCTGAAACAAACAAACATCGTTAGTAAAAATAGATTTAAAAAAACAAGAAAAGTGTATAGATTTTGCAGTAGAATACCGTTGCGATGCTTGGCCCAGTTACGCCCAACATAAATGACAATCTTGCTGCAGTGGCTCCCATGCTATTTCCCATGTACGTCCGGAAAAAATCTTTTTCAGTTGATGTCTGCACCAAATCCTTATAATCATTCATCCAGCTTCCTGTAAATAATCCAGTGTGACTCCCACGTAAACTCAATGGGTCGATCCCACTATTCTCGAGTCCTTCCCAAACCAGTTCATGCAACAATCTTGCTTGAGGGTCTAGAAATAAAGCTTCCTTGGGACTCAAACCAAAAAACTTGGCATCAAACTCATCAACCGGCGTTGCAAGAAAGCCTGCTCGAGTATTTCGCTCTTTCCCAGATCCCCCGAAAATAGAATGTTCGTCTTTCCATCGGAAAGATGGAGGTTGTTGAATTCCTTCGTTGCCATCATGCAAAAGATTCCAGAATTCCTCCAAATTGTTAGCTCCTGGAAACCTACAGCTCATTCCAACAATTGCAATGAGCTCGTTTCTATAAGTCTCATTCGCTGATCCATTCACGCTTGATTTGATATCCAACGTATCTTTTGAGATACTGTTTTCATAAATATTCATCCATGTTGCCACAATAGTCTGATAATAAAGAACAAATAATCGTTTAGAAACAAAGATGCATCAGATTAACTATGCTTCTTTGTTTATTTTATTTATTTAGAATTTAGTTACCTGTTCCAACACGCTCATATTCATGCTTTCATAATTGAATTGATTCAATCTCACAGCGAATTCCATAACGCATAAGTCAGCATCAATAAACTGAACAACTGATGGTAATCCATACGTTCCAACTCCAAGTGCCTTTCCAGTTTTTATAGAAAATTTGGTAACGTTGAAGTTCAACTTTTGCTTCAAGATTTCTCCAAACTCGTTATTTTTAGTCCAAGCTTGCACAGACTTACAGATGAAGTTACTCCATGAACCATCATTGCTGCAAGACACGCGCTGTTCATATCGTTCCTTTAGAAATTGACACACGGCCCATTTTGGAGAAAATACAAATATTTTATCCGACTCTCCATTGAACTGTGGTGCTGGATTTTCCGTGTTTTCAAACATCGTGTCACAGTTTTCTAGCATGATTGTGTCTGGGGACACGAAAACACACTTGTCATAAACTTCCAGCGAAAAGGAAAAGATTTTTGCTCGCAACTCATCAACCAATTCATTCTCGGA
>JAQIWN010003692.1:0-12581 GCA_034699025.1 Entomobrya cf. arborea Gr-Col-00668
AATTATTTTTATAAGAACTCAATTAGAATAATTTTCGTTATACTAGTTGTACTTAGAATACCTTTATGTCACCCAAGGGAATCACTGCAGCAGTGCGGTGGAGAATGACAGGGAGTGAATGAAGAATGAATGAAAAATGGGTATTTTATATATTTTTAAAGCATGATGCTTTCACTGTGAAAAATCTCAGTTATCATTTGTTTTTGCTCGTTAGGGTTTGTATATAGCTTCGTATAATACTTGTGTTTATGCAGTTGTTATTTTGCACTTTTTATTTATTTTAGGGAAAAGAATCCAGAATGAAAAATCGTGCTAGCTATGTTTCTCTCATTTGTCTTTGACAGACCGCTAAAGTTGCGACGTGCCATACCATGTGCTTAGATTTCTTTCTCAGACAACCGACAAGAGTTGCAGAAAAATGCAACGTTGCTGATGCTGCTGGATTTTTTGCTGTGTTGCTTGAAATGAGTAAAGCTTATTTAAAACTTGTAAATATATTATGTACATAAAATATACACGATTTATAAAGAACAAAAACTGTGTGTAGCAGGAAACTGCAGTTTAAATATGAAATGCTGTTTGTTGCCTTGTATTCTTACATTGCTTTTCCCCATTATTTTTTGCAAATGCAACACAAAGTAGAATAAAAGTATTTTCCTTCACAACTAGGAACCTGTGTAATATTGTAAACGATTTTATTTTGTATTCATTGAGCAAACCAACTTGAAAATGTGAGGGTGTCAACTTTAATGTAGTAATGTGTCGTGTGAGAAAATATATTATGCACAAAAATATGTTCTGAGTAAGTATAAGTATACAAGAAAGAGAGAGGACCAAAGTAAAAGTAGAAGCCGAAGACAGGAAACAGTAAAGTATGTTAGTTGACACGTCCTGAGTCTTGACTTGAGTAAGCTTTTTTTACAGTAAAATATTGATTGCGAATGACTTGGGCAAGAGGAGAAGCCGAAGAAAACGGGACACGGAAAAGTACAAGGAAATGAATTTTCATTTCAGTTCCAACCCAACTCAGAATAAGAGAAAGAGAAATATGTGTACAGAACATGGAACAAAAAACAGTGAGAGGCAAGTCAAGGGAAAGTCAAGTTAAGGCATTCAAGCGTAAAAACATATTTAATGTGAGGAGGAGAAGTCAACACTGATTTTCTCATCCATTGCATATCAACAGCAAATGAGAAAGAACAATAGAGCCATTCTTGTAAAGAAACTCCTTAAAAAATAGAAGGCATTCAGGCAGCATGTTTTTTTTGTAATAAATTATCGATTTATCATCTTGTCACCCACTTGCAGCTACACTTTATTATGGTCTCATAGTGTTACACCACCAACCGACGTCCCCACCACTATACCAGCAGTACCAACACCAACCACTACCCTTATACCTATCTATCTCTAGCACTTTGTTAATAATTCCTCTCTACTAAAGCGAAATAATTTATTAATGACACAAGATATCCAATTAAAAGTTGTACTCTCTCAATCAACGTTGTTTTCCGAGGACATGTGACCGCCCATTTGAAGTCCCTTCGAGAAACATTTCCTTTATGCTCTGTATTTATTTATTTATCCTACAAAAAAATGTTAGTTTTTCTTGAGAAGTTGTTCTTTCCTTTTATTCCAGTTCATTTACTGTTGTCACCTCTCCAAAAAGCAAGATTACTTGCACGTGCCTACAAACTTCCTGTGACAACTAAGTGTACTGGAACGATAATGATGAATGCAAATGCCTTGAAACGGAACAACGATTCCACCATATTTTATTGTGTGCGAGGGCTACTAATTAGTTTGTTTTACCAATACTCGGCGAAAGGTACAATAAGGACATTTAACTTTTGTGTCTTGTCATGTTTTATGTCAAACCGTCGGATAATACGTAGGCAAGTAACCTTGGGCCTGGGGTGAAAAGCAACAAGCATTTTTGTTGTCATGTTTACTTTTTATCTGACATGTTTACAAAAAAACTAGCTGAAATATTGAAACTTGGCTTATCAAAAGGACAAGTAGAAGTTATGTAGTTACCTTTCAACTTACATTCAAGGGGGCTTATGCAGAAAAAAAGCCTTTCGAACCATGCATGAAACAGCACAGACAGCCTGCCTATCCAGTTTGAAATCATCTAATTAGTTATAAAAATTAAGATTGGTTAAACTTTCTTAAAGAAAATCATAGAAACATCATTCAAATTTGTCACTGAAAATCGAGCTATAAAATGTACATCGCTTTAAATGCCATATCTGACTCTTCGGGTTAAAATGTCGAGGAAAAACAAAAAAAATCCAACCATTTAATTTAAATATGCCTAAATGATTTTTTCTTTTTCAATGGTTTTCACGTTTTCACACTCCTTTCGACATAAGAAGCCATTAAATGTGGGCATCTTTTTCCTTTATTTTAGTTCGCCGCAGTTTCAGAGTGGCATATAATAAAAATACTTTCCGTAAATATTTGAGATGACATGAAGCAATCGTTAGCACGTCTTTGCTCAAGTATAACATTAAGTAAATAATCACATAAAAGTGCGCCGTCGGGTCGACGAGCTTCTGAACAAAGAACAACAACCAGATCGTACGATATATAAAGGCAAGCTGTCGTTGTCTTATTTCGTATTATACCCTGCCTCCGCAAGGATACTTTCATGCTTACATCCCACGCAAAATATAGTGATATTCGATCCAATAATAATAAAAAACACTTGAGCATCATCTTCCAGTTGAACAAGCAAAGAGAGATAAGTTGATACTTCTGCCCCATTATTTCATCATGAGAGATAACTATATTGTCTACAATAACATGATTTGCTCTTG
The DNA here is from genome assembly GCA_034699025.1 of Entomobrya cf. arborea Gr-Col-00668. NCBI lineage: Eukaryota > Metazoa > Arthropoda > Collembola > Entomobryomorpha > Entomobryidae > Entomobrya > Entomobrya cf. arborea Gr-Col-00668. Next base: position 2,823 of record JAQIWN010003692.1, read on the forward strand.
TGGCACTGTGACTTTCTGTAATGAAAAGGAGAAGTGGGACATTACAGAATATACTATTTCGTTGATAAAGATATTACCGCCCATTAAAGATAAACATTGTTTGCCCATTTATAAGCATTATTATCAACACATGATCATAACAATTTGTCATATCTTTTTGTGACTCTAGTAAAGTTGATACCAATGGAAATGGTGACATAATTCAAATGATCACAACCTTTAAAAATATTTTCGATGGTGGGGGAAAATTAGTTTATTATCTACCATTTTTCTTCTGTCAAAAAATAGGACATTCAGTGCAATTTAAACGATTAGAAATATCACTCTTTTGCACTTCTAGAAAAAATATCATTTTAATTTAGGTAAATAACGAACACGTTTGTGTAGACAGAAGAAAAACGAGAACGTGAAAATATGAAAAAACATGGATTGGATTTATCATGAGTGTCTGTTAGAGTGCATGAATGTCTTCTCCGCAAACTAGCACGGCACACAGCCACAACACAACCACTGCAAAATTGCTAGAGTAGACATGCATATTATTAGAATCTTTCCATTTTTTGCGGTAGAAAAAAAACTAATAATGATAATGCATTGGGGTGATTCATTACTCACTCCCTCCTCCACCTCGCGTTCTCTTTTCTCATGAATGTATGTGCCCTTTGAGTTGTGAGATATGAAAATGATGACGGTGAAGAGACGACGATGATGGTGATGAAGATGATGATCAAGCTTTGAAAATAATGATGATGAGGCAAAGGATGATACCGTGGTAATGGTTGTTTGTTAGAAATGATGTGCATGCTTTCATACAAAAATAAATTCACGTTACCGTTGCAACACTGTTAGAGAAAAAAATGTTGATCATCACAACGATGATGATGTTGATTATAATAGGAGTAGTGTAAAGTGTCAAAAAGTGGAATAAGGGAAAAGAAAACTACAGAAACTTCTTTGGTGATGGAAGATCATGGATAGTGGTGTGGTAGTGATGGTGGTACATTATGCATAGATTATACTCTTTTGGCTTTTTCGCATAAGAATAATAAAAAGATAAAAAGTTCTTGGGTTGTTGGTTTTGGTAGTGAGTTGCAGCGACAAGAAATGAAAATATGTATAATAAAGTAACCTTTTCACAATTCAACAAGGTATAAAAGAGCGATAGGGCACTGCTACCATAACCGCATCCCCCATCAACATGTACAATCAAGTGTAGTAGTCAAATGTATTTTTATAGGTGGTGGAGGTGATATGTGATGACGGTGTGTGGTGTGAAGAAAGTCATAAACCTTTCTTGTTACGTTCTACATATGGAAATGTTGATGATGATCACATCAGTATAAGAGTGGGAAAGATATGTGCAAGGACTTTTTGTATGATATGCATGTATTGAAATGGGATACTTGAAATATGTACTTTTCTCCCATCACCCACAGGCACGCGGCAAACACTGGAATTCACCTCTAGAGAACGTCAGAAAGGGAAAGAGAAAAGAGTGGAATATTTTTTGACAAATCTTTACGAGACGTGTCTCTTTCTCTACCTGCTTGTTCGCCTTCTCACTTCTCACCACCACCATTTGCCTCGCACAACTATCCTACAAGGAAGAAGGTATAAGAATATATTGTAATGTATTATTCCTAGGGAATCTACATAGCTATTCATCTTCCCTACCCATAATATTTTAGTTACTACTACATTTTTTACTTGGCTTTTCCCATTTCAACATCGCATCATCAGCAGGAGACAGCAGATGAACCAAGAGAGCTACAGTTTATCCTAACCAACTTGAAGAGTAGTCGACTTCGCAGCAGTCAGTAGTCAGACCCTTTTCCACACACACACACACACAAGTCATAAATAATGATAAAGTGTAGGAGAGAGAGCTCATTTCCTTGAAAGAAACCGACAAAAGGGGTAAAGGACGAAAGGTAAGAAGTATTCAAGAAAAATATAACTTTTTAGTGTGGAAAAAGGTGAGAATGAAAACAGATAAGAAGTATAGGTATGTTTGGAATTACGTACGTAGTATATACCACAAACATTGCACAGGAGGATTAACTGGATATACTTTTCCATAAAGCCAATATGTCTAACGTTGAAGAAGGTGGTGGTGTTGTGCTGTGTGCTGCTGATTATGATGACGATGACGACGGGAGAGAGTCCCACATAAAAAGAGCCATTTTACGTAACAAAAGTAAAGCAAACAAAGACGAAGAAAGTAGAGAAAAAAGTAAGCCAGTTTCTTCTGCATTTATATTCAACTCTTGAATTTTTTCTTGTTCTGTTATTGTGCTTTACTTTCAATATCAAAAAAGGAGAGTGCAAAGCTGATTCCCGTGTCGTTCATTCTTCGGGGCTAAAAATGTGTGTGTTTGCTTCTTCATATAGCATACTAATACTGTATATACCATACGGTTGCATTCTCTAATAACTTTCTTCATTGTTACCACATAAGCTATCTTTTATATCGTATATCTTTCACCACCACTCAGCAAACCAGTTAAATATCCTCTCGACTGGAATTTCTCGTTCTGATTGTGATTTTGTGAGTAGCTTCGTTTGTGGCATTATCATCATTGCCTACAAGCATGCTTTGTGCTTTCCTTTTTTATTATCTTTGATACTGTTGCTTCTTTTCTTCGCTTTTCTTTCCTTAAGAAAATCTACACTACTCTGAATTTCACGTTTTCCTTGTAATGTAGTAAAATAGAGATAAGCTAAGCCAATAAGAGCAAAAAAACGAATGAAATAGAGAACGAGTCAACAACAAAAAAATAAAAAGCAATATTGCACAGTATACACACACCACAAATACTAACAAAATAAGTTCTCATTCTTCTATTTTTCTTCATTTTCACTTTCATTTTCATTATTGCACACAAGCTCTCTCAACTCACGCACGCATATCATATTTTTATATATAAAGCATTCACACCATGCATGTATTTTATACAATCTATAGAAAAAGGTCGTGTATAATGGTTTTTATCATCGCCATCATTTATTTTGGTATATTTAATAATATCATTATTATCCTAAAATAGTGAAATGGAAAGTGGAAGCAGCGCTTTCTCCATTATTTACGCTACTCTTTACCTTTCTCTGTGTCTGATAAAGTGTTACACATTTTACACTACCACCAACACCAATGCTATTTACAATTTAAGCGGCAAGTATGTGGACAAAGTAAAAGCATTATAAGCACTACCGCATATCCAAATAAATAGTTTTTGTACGTTGCGTTCTTGTAGTCATTTACCTCAGACCATATCGTCGTCATTTTGTTAGCTAGCTTTTTCTTGTAACGCTTATTGTGAATGTGTTCATGTGCCACTGAGTATAATAGGAATGTATATCTCTCTCGGGAATTAATTATCTTGTACCCTTATCATCGTTGTCATCACCATCAGCACAAAGTACAACACTAGGAGCATAATCATATTTACTCTTTTTCTCCCGGTTAATCCGTACAGGAACCTGGGACCAACCAAGCCATTTCAATTTTCCACAATGTGATGCGATAATGTTTTCCGCTGCTAGCTACTAGTCGTTTTCATTTATAGCTTTGTCTGTTATTGTGTGAGCTTGTGTGCGTGTCTATTATTGCCAACCATATATTTTACATTCTTTACGTGTGTGAGTTTATGTCTATGTGGGTGGGTGTGTGCCGTATTTTTTTTTATCATAAATGATTTAGCATAACTCTAACTGCCGTGATGGTTAGAGATATATGTATATTATAATATCATCTTGTCAGTTTGTCACTTTTACCCGTTGAAGAGGTCTACAACTGGGACTGGTGACTTGTGACTCGTATCAGTAAAAGACAGACAGACAGGTAAAGACAAAAAAAGATGACAAATTAGATGACAAAGTTTTAATACGTTTTACTAACAATGAAAAAATAATATCCGAGTAATGCCAACTGAGAAGGTATTTTTATGTGTCTTGTTGTCTGCTTGGTCGAGCATTTAGAAGCACACATGACTATGAGCACACTCTTACTCTACTTTATTTTACTTTCTCTCTATTTCACTCTGTTTGAGTCACACGCACATTGAAAATGTTAAGTAAAAATGGCACGCATTCAAGCATGCAATTTTTTTTTATCTCTACACAGTAAGGTTTTTTTTTATCTAAGAAGGTCCGGGCCAAGGAGAAAAAAAACAAGCTGCTTGAACTGGGTTGGGTGAATAAGAGAAAAAAAGGAACTCGATGGGAGGTGAAGTATAAAGGTGTTTGATGATATGAATACATGAATGCTTATGTGCATGCATTGTTTTACTTCATGTTCAACGTCGCCCGTGAAGGTGTATGGACTACTTATGGAGAGTTCACACGATAAGATTATGTTATAGATGGGGTTGTTGGGGGACTATACACGTCATGCCAGGAAGAAAATGAGAAATTATCAGATTCTCTCTTTCTTTCTCTTTGCAGCAAACTATTTAAGCGACAAGCAGGCAGGCGGTTTAAACCAGACACCAAGTATTATATGCAGATATTCTCAGACATGAAAAATAGTTTATTCTTTGCTCATGTTCATTCAAGCGTACTATGTTGCAAAGCAGACATAAGCTATTTCACGTAGAATTTTTTTTTGGGGAAAAAAGTAAAAATACAGGTAGGATTTTCCCTGAAATAAAAATCCTGTGAGAATTTTTTCATTACGCTGTATGTGCTTTTACAACCAATTTTAAGTTTAATTCCTTCAATACATCTAGGAATTCTAAATTTTCTTCGTGTTTGTATACTTTAGGAAAAAAGTGTCTGCTTAGCTTAAGGTAATAATGGAATCCCTCGTCGGAATGTACTACGTACATTATGAAAATGAATCTAAAATGGAAGAAGCGCAAAGTATGCATGAAATTATGAAAAGCAGCCAACAAGCAACCAGAAACAGCAGCAGACCAGTCATAAAAATAAATTCATTTTTGTACTTGTTGCCACACACGGAGTCTAGCAGCTGGCTGGCTCTATTTCCCATTTTCCATCTTGGCTTCGAAATCATCAGCTATTTTTTTCCACAGGCAAGACTACTATTGTAAGGGCACGTATAATGTTTGATTAGATTTATTTGCATCGTTTTGAATGGAAAATTTAGGCTGTTATCCTATAATTTAAAAATTTGTGGAAATATTATAAAACAACACACCTTGCAGGGTTTTTTACTAATGAACGCAATGCATTCACTTTGTAAAAATATACCGAAAAGTTTTTCTTTGCATGTATGCACTAAGGACACAAGACACAAAGTTTTTACTTTGTTAAAATTCTCATTTTAAAGCAATGTTCATTTCTCATTTTTCCATGAAAGATGAACCCCTATGTGGGGCTAAAAGCTCTAGATGATTTTGATAACTTTTCTCTTTTATGCAAATATTAGCGTACAACGAGCAGACTTCACTACATCTTCTTTTGAATTTTCAGATGGGATGGTTACTTAACCCTGTCTACTTTTGTTCATAAGCCCAGTTAACAAAAAAAAGTTGAAAGGAAGAGCAACAGTGAAAAAAATGTGACAAAAAGTCCCACTTCTGCTTACATCGTCTTCATTTCTTGTGAATCATTTCCATAGCGCATCTCTGCGAAAAAGGAACCAAAAGAAATTTTCCTTTTTTGACAAGACTGACAGATAGGACGATCGTGCCTTTTCCCTTCTTCCCTGGTTCATTGATGAAAGAGAAAAGTTTCTTTACATCTTTGTCATGTATAAAAAATCTCAGCAAAGAGCAAAAAATACCATTACCAAAACACCAAAAGCCTATCACGCACACAACCATATACTTTTCAACTTTCAACCCCTTAAATACGGACCGATTATGATTGTGTGTAGATATATAAAGCATATTTCCACCAAACAATATTTCTCATTTTCCAGAGAGAGCACAACAAATTTTCTCTTTCGTTGACTTTTATTGCCATGTACATAAGGATGCGAACAAAGCTCTAACTTTTACTCTCACTCTCATAATAAAAAAAATATTGTAAAGAAAACTTTTTTCTTTTTAGCTGCCGGAGAGAACATCAGCATCTTATATACTACTCGTCATCAACGGGATCATCAAAGGAAAAAAAAGTAGCTTCTTCATAAGAAAAGTTGTTATACGATTTACTGTAGTGCTGCCATTATTGCGGTTGGTTGAAGTATTTTTTCTTTTAGATTTTTTTTTCGCTGAACACTATCAACTTTTATAACGATCTCTCATCCTTTTCCTGATAAACTTGAATTGACAATGGCAAAATATAATAACCTGTACGTAGAATAAATCCGTGTTATGCACTTCTTCACTTGTCATTAGTGAATTCTTATCGATCCAATGATAAAACGAAGAAGTTTATTTTGTACCAAAGGACCAAGAAACGTGGGAAAGTAGATATATAGAAGTTTTTTTTGGTTTGTCGTATTTTGCAAAAAGTATTCGTGGGGTTTTTATTTCTTCAATTGACAAAATAGCAATTCAACAAAACAGATGAATCGAGTTCAGGAAAAAATACCCCATGTGTTGATGCAAACACATAATAAATAATGCGTATAGTAGTTATCGAATAGATAACAGGAAAAAGAAGAAAATTTCTGTAAGTGAATTACGAAAGCTATGATTATGATTCATTCTGTATCTATTTTTTTGGTGAAATGGGAAAAATGGGCATGGTTTCTTTTGCAACTAAAGAAAACTTACTACTTGAGAAACAGGCGTTTTTACTTGCATACAAACTTTGTCAAGGAAAAATCTTGATGAAATAATAAAACGAAATTGACAATTTTGGTGAAAGAGAAGTGGTGTGAAACTTAAACTGTTCTTCTTACTCAAGACGTTTACACTTAAGCCTTTCAGTACTTTATACATCACGTCCATGCAACATAGCGTTATAATTCCCTCCAACTCTTTCTAGTCAACTATTTTTCTGTCCCAATGAACAATCTTTTTCTATCCATGCATCTACCTCTGCACAGCGAAAAATCTTGAAACCATTTGTAGGTTACTTTAATTTAGATCATTATTACATCAAGCTTAATATTTTTCTCTGTTGTAGTTTTCTACATTGGACATACATAATACATACCATACAACAATGCAATGACATGATTTACTAAAAAAAAGTCTACACTTTTCCCCAAGATTTCAACATAAGTAAAATCAGCAAAAAAGAGAAATGTTCATAAAAGTAACAAGTATCATGTTTCCTTTTATGGTAGCACCACATATTACTCCACGATTAACTGGCTGTTACACTCCCTTCTCTTCGTCCATCACATTCATTCTGCTCAGGGCTCGAACAATACTACCATTTTCAACTAAGGGCGTTGGTGACTGAAACGAAAATTATCCTGTGGTGTGTGGTGTGGTTGGCAAAGGATGGAGAATGCACAAAAGCGAAAGTGCAAAACCGTGGCACTGAAAATCAGCTTTTAGGTACCACGCCACTGCCGCACACACACAAACACTACGTACATCACTGTTATATGTATATACTTCCCCGTAATGTCATCATCATCACTTTATCCATTTTCTTTCTGTGTACCGCTCTATTCGTCTACATTATTTTATCATGTGTACACAAGCTCCTCAAAATGCTGGATAAAACCCTGCAAAAGAGCCGAAAGGATAATTTATGCATATACAGTGGTACCAGAGAGATAGCTCAGAATTGTAGTGATCGTTGATATGGCTTACACAAAAGAAAAATATAGCTATCCAAAATAAAAATAGGTAAACTTCCTGCTTCTTTGAAACAGTGCAACGGTCCGTACAAAGAGGAGGAAAAATGTATTCCATCGACCGAAGCAGACGGAAAGAAGAAAGTGAAGATCTGGCTTGACTGATCCTCCTCCTCTACTTCTACCGCCGCCGACGCATCAAATGTAGAAAGTTGAGTTCACAGTCAAGTCAGTGTTCCCGACTACCTACTTCACCTCCGCCTTCTTTCTTTTTTACATTTTTTTTCCCGAGGAGTGAGTGGAGTTAAGCTTATCATAACACTACATCAAACACTCACAGAGATAGATATGTAGATCAGTAAAGAACCTGTTATAATAAAAGAGCGTAAAGTATACTTATCCGTAAGACAATGCCGCTGCGTATTTTTACATCCATTTTCTCTCTTCAGAGTTTTAAGAGAAAAGTTTCCTTTTTTATCAAGAAAAATAGATCAGAAAGCTGAACTGAGAGTATGAAGAGTCTATATAGTCAATAATAAGCTAAGCTATCGCTTTTCTTTCGTATCTTGACTTGAAGTATGTAGTCTGTTCTCTTATTCTTTTTTTCAAGAGGTTTATTATTATCCGTTATTCATTGCATATCAGTACTTCATACCATCCCACATCAAACACTGTATCCCACCGCTGCACCGCATATAATTTGAGTTCGGTTGGAATAGGATTGGTGTGGCATCATCCCATCTTTTCTCATAACTCAATTTTGTCCTTTGAACTTTTCAAAAGATTTTTCTTTTACGGCAAACTTTCTCTCTGTTTTTATGGTATGGTGGGGGATTCGTATCCTTGTCGTGATTTGTATTTATAATAGCTTTCATTCAGAATGAAGGAGAAAAGAAAAGTTTTTTTGGAGAAAAAATATGATAAAAAGAATGAGCAACAAATTGCTGTAAAGTCAAAGCAAGCTCAAGTGGGTGAAGGAGAAAGGAAAACAAAAGAGCGCAGAGGGAATATCATCATCGCAATCAACATCTTTACAGACGGGAAAAGTGGCAAAGGTTATGTGTTTGATGATGTTGAATGCTGACGTGTGGTGAAAAGTGGGAAATGAAGAAAAAGACACAAAAAAAGTTTTTCTAAGCTTGGCAGCATCTCTTACGTTTCGTAAGTCAATTTTAATGATGACAACATGCAAATTGTCAGACGTCGACGTAAAAGCTGTTATTTGTATAGAAAGGCCTGTTGATAAGGATAAACGAAGATGCCGCTTGAGATGACGATGATGAAGAAATAACAACAGGCAGGAAACATGCATAATAACAGTTATTTGATTTTTGATAAAAAATGAACATATACAAAGTTTGATGATGTTAATGTACATTCCTGATGGCTTTTCCTGTGCCCTTTTTCTTTGTCGTTCTTAAGAGAAAGTATGATTCGACATGGCAGATATGCCAAATAGCAAGTTATGTGTACTGTCAAGTCGCTCATGTGCATCTAATGTGAGATGATGTATGCTTGCGTTGTTATGTTTGCCTGGTTTTCTCCTTCTTTTGGAAAAAGATGTAAGAGGAAACGAGGACAGGGAATTATTTAGAATATTTAATAATAAGGTAGAAAGGAAAAATGGATGCTTTGGGGGCAGAACATATGCGCTTTTCGTACTAATATAAATATTCTTGGCAACTGGAAGCGAAACAGTGGCGGTTTATCATACAATTTGTATTTTTCGTACGGTAATGACTAGTATGATGATGAGTGTAGCCCTTAGGATCTCTCATGTGTGCAATGTTTGTCATTTGCCATTTCTAGGAATTATTATGATGCCTATTAAGAGCGATTTTGATGGTGAGCACTGAGGCTGAGACATTTGAGAACTTTGTCGAGTAAGCTTTCATAACGAGTTTTAGAATGTGTCTCTATAGTTGTGACTAAAAATGGGCACGGCATTTTTAAGAAATACACCGGTTAGTTATTCAAGTTCCTTAATTTACAAAATAGGCAATTTAGAAGCAAACAGTATTAACTTAAGTCGTGATGTGGACGACTTGAAATTCACTGCACTGCAGGAAAATTATACTTGGCCCCCAGCAAAA
>JAQIWN010003693.1:0-12580 GCA_034699025.1 Entomobrya cf. arborea Gr-Col-00668
AAACGAAATAAGTGATCTGGCAGGAATAAATCAACTTGGATCTCACATTGCCATGGCTTCGATGAAAAAATAAAGTTCAATGAATTTGGACCAAGACAGTCCTGACTATTTGCCGCTGTGGGCCAAAGTGAATAGAGGAATTTTAGCATTGAACAGGAAGATGATGAATAGCTGTTGTCAAACAATATATCTGGTGGTGTTTCAGTAGAAAAATTACCATTTCTTTTGTGCACTGCTTTTGTTGGAATCCAGAGTAATTCAGATTTGGACCTGGGTTCTTCATTTTTTGAATCATAGAAATCCACACGGCCAAATCCCAGTTCAAATTGTTTCAGAATTATTGGAAACTCAACCGTTGGGTTAATATCAATATCTTCAAAATTGTTAACCGCAATCAAACATTGGGCGTGCATAAAGTGTTTGAGAATTAGGTACAGATTACTCGAAGTTTTGTCAACTTTGGGTAAAGTTGGTTTCGCTAAAATATTTTTTAGATATTGTTTTAATGCGGGTAACATATAGTCTTGTTCGTAATAAGGTAAGTTTCGAAAAAATTGTTCCGTTGTTGGATCTGACAAGGACATTGATCGCAACAGTTTTGTTGTTAGAGCGTATTCAAACGTATTTGCTGAATAAGTTTCTTCTCTTGACTGGCTTATATGTACAAAAAGAAACAGCACTTGTAAAACAAACATTTTGCAAGCTCGTTTGGTAGAATTAAGGAAATTTTTAACCAAGGTGAATTTTTTAGTATGCATATAATTTTGACTAATTTTTAGTTTTCTTGCGCTTTAAATTCACACGCTAAATTGGGTTGTGCGAGGTTTTATGTTTGAATATATTCTTGTACCATAGTTCCTAGTTTAAATGTTTTTTAAGTAATAATTAAAGAGAATGACTAAAAAACCAATTGCTGTTGCAATATTGCTTTGGAATACCGATATTTGAACCAAAAACTTAAATTGCTTTTCGCGGAGATGTGTTTTCATAAACTGGAGCCAAAGGGTAAAATCAAAAATAATTTAACACCAATTATTCAGAGATCCGTCTATCAAAAATACACACTTAACTCCGCCAGATATTTAGGAATACGGATATACTAAGAGAATTCAACTACTAAAGTAATGAAAATCGATAAAGCTCATGATATTGAATTTATTGATTTTTTTATTTGTATGATACCTTTATATGTAAACGACGTATATTATAATAACTTGATTACGTATCCTCGACATATTTATTATCACACAATATCTTGCTGCTTAGCATGTAGAAGTAATCATGTTCGTATTTTGGAAATATGCTGTGTATAGTTCTGTAACAATAATAATCTTGTATTGTAATATAGTATTGTGTAGTATGCATGTATGCGTGTGTGCATATAATTAACTTGAACCACTCAATTATTTGTGTGTGTGCATCCTACACTTCTTCTCCGAAGACTAACTTTATTCCCTTCTTTCCACATCTTACATCAACATCTCATAATCATACATCAATCATAATCTCAGTAACAAGTAGCATCATGTCACCATGTCCAGCATAGCATTACATACATAACATTACATTAACATATTTAGTCATGTCATTTATGTGATACGCCAACACCGCAAAAGCCAGTGTCCCACTGGCTAAAATTCAAAGTAAAATGTATCCTAAAAATATAAGACTTAAAATTAAATTGGTAGGTATTTTGTTGTTACATTTTGATTTTTCTTGGCATAATCTTAACCTAACAATGATTGAAAGTACGGTAAGTTGAAGTATAATTTTTAATTACAGGTATTTAAAGCTAAGTAATATAAACTAAAGTTGTGGTTAGTGGGACTGGAACATAAATGGCATGAATGTACTTAACACACAATTTTTTTTTTGTTGTAATAGCTAGTATTAGTGAATATATATATGTATAATGTGATATTTCATAATTTTGGGGTTAGTTGATATTTTTATATGGTTTTTTATTTATTTATTGATTTAAGAGTGTTTTGTTAGTAAAAATAAGTTTATGAAATTAAACCAGAATCTAATATTTATTTACTAGTAGTAGTATTTGTTGTAGATGTTGATGGGGGAGTAGAATTATTTTGAGTGGGATTGGAGGGGTTTGGGTTTTTGAAGATGTAGTCCAGGTTCAACGCCGGCTCCGCTGGTTTGGTCTCGTCGATGAACTGGATACGGTGACGCCCTTTAGTCCAGGTGGGCTTGGCGTTCAGGAATTTAAGAAAAGGTGATTTGCGTAATAGTAAGTAGACCAAGAGTAAGGTAATGGTCATAGTGAACAGGCAGAGGAGTTGGAATGACTCAAAAACAAAGTCGGAATGGCTTGTGTTTTCAAGAAGAGCTCCTTGTGCTCTGGCAGGTAAAAGGCCCATGATATAAGTGATGGCTGCAGATGTTCCGCCCACTTTTACCATAACCACGATGATCGCAATTACAGCAAAGAAGAGGATAACAGCCACGATGTAGGTAGTATAGGAAGAAACGGTGACGTGTCCCGGTAGTTCATAGTCTGGTGGTAGAGGTGATGACAAATTCAGTAGTGGTATTTGATTTGTCCAGTCATGCGAAATTAGTTTACTCGCATTTAAAAAGAAGTTGTGTTGTGTGAGGATATTTTGTTCTACAGACAAAGTCCAACTGGCTGGCAGCATGTGTGAGACAAAAACATCAGAGTTGGTGTTGGGTACACAAGGCCAGTCAGGTTCAAGAGGTTCACTAGAGTTTGATATGATTGCTTTGCACTGACATTGCAAGTTAATTTCTTGCATGCCAAAGTCATGGTCAACATTCACGATAACATCACTTTTGTTGACACATTCTATTTTAATTGTTCCTGGTTTCATTAACACGCCAAATTTTGTTGGGGAAAATGGCATGATGAACGGTTCACTCAAGTCAATATTACCACAGGTGTAATGGCAAGACTTTTTTAAATCACTGATAGAACGATGACTCAAAATCGCGTCGTTGAGGCAGTTCTGTACTGGTTCTGGTATCATGTGACGTGATACAAAACACAGTTTGTTGTGCAGAGGAATGCACTTTTCTTTCATATGTCCATTTAAAGGAATGATTTGTTTTTTGTTCTTGTAAATAACGTAATCCACATCCAGTGACACCTGGCAAATAGATCCATTATACGCGAAAGGTATTGGTTTTACTGAATAGAGTTCATAGTTGTTGTCATTTGATCTGATGGGAACTTGGATACGAACGGTGAGTTGGTTTTTACTGAAGTAACAGGTTGTGGTATCTAACATATAATAATCATGCACGTTTCGTGGTGAAACTGCGAGCACTTGGTTGTGCTTTAAAAGATTTTCACTGAGCTTTTGTAAATCTGGTTTTAAATCATTTTCTTTGATAAGAGCATGTGGGATGCGTCTTGTTGTGCAGTCGGTCAGCACTCGTGACCACATTAAACTAATTACATTTCTATGAACTAACTTACTTAACATAGAGACGCTGTCTTCAAGATTCAAAACGTCGTAATATAAACTATCTGTTAAATTCTCAAGGATATTTAGGTCGTCTTGAGTATGCTTCATTTGTTTGCTCATTGTTTTCTTCATTTGCTCTGAGTACTCGTTTATTAACATTTTTGATTGGATAGCCGCTTCGTGTTCGCGTGCTAGTTGATTTTTCATGGAATTTATTATTTTCATCATATCATTTTCACTATTTGTTAATGTGTCGACTTGTCCTTCAGTAGCAAATCCGCAACACCAGTTGGAGAAATCTGCTATGAAGTTGAGGGCCCTTTTTGATTTGGAATTTGGTAGGTCTTCCGCGGAAGGTAGGGTATTATTTAGTAATACCAGAGTGTTATTTATTATTGCTTTGATGTGTTGGTGGAACAAGCACTCGGCGCCAGTGCAGTTATGTCCACTTAAAAAATCGTGGTCGATTTTTGGTATGTTGATTTCATAAAGAAGGTTAGCTGAAGATTCATAGTGAATTTTTGAAATTGGTTCGAGGTGAACTCCCGAAGAAAGTTTCACTAAAGGTACGTCTCCAAATGCCCCGAGGAAAAGGACAGTAAAGTACGCAAGTAGCGTTACCGGTTTGCTCATTTTGAGTACTTCACTGCAACACGTGGTCTCAAGTTATAAGAAGAACGGTTGTTGATATTCTGGAAAGGTGGAACTAATTCACTTTGATCTGGTTGTGTTGAGTTGGTAGAAGTTACAGGTACAGGTATACTTGTATTCGGTAGTATTGGTTGTTGGTTGGTAGTTTGTTTTTTGTAAGTGTTTTGGAAAGGAGGCGTGAACTGGTTGGGAGCTACGGATGATTGAGTAGCAGATGCAGTAGTGGTGTTACTTGCATAACTAGTTTGAGCTGAATGATTAGATGGTTGGGATTGCAACTCGAGTTCTGTCATGTCAACTTCATCATTTTCTGATGGATGTGAAGTGAAACTTTGTGCTTTCCCAGGATCGTGTTCTGAGTAGTAAGCGCTATCTGATGTTGGCAAATCGTCATCAGAACGTTCATGGTATAATTTAAGCTTATCCACGTGAATAGTGTCACGATGTATGCGTTTTCCAATTTTTGCCTCAATGACATAATTTACATCACTCTTTCCTTTTTCAATAATTGTGTATGGTCCAATGTAATTAAAAAAGAGCTTCTTGCTTTTTCCTTTTACATTCACAAATTTTCTCACAAGAACTTTGTCTCCGATAGAATATGTGACATGCTTAAGTTTAGTGTTAGCATACTTTGCATTTCTTTCTTGGCTGGTCATCAGTCTGCTGACTGCTACCTCACGAGCAATCTTCATCTTCTCAGCAATTTCTGCCACAGAGCAGTGACGTGGTAAGCCGAGCTCAACTTCGGCTGGCAGGGTGGGTTCTTGTCCGTAGAGCAAAAAGTGAGGAGAGAAGAAATGACCTTCATGCACAGCAGAATTTATAGCAAACTGCAGATGTGCGATGAATTTATCCCAGTCGTCTTTTCCCGAGGATACATAGTAAGAAATTGCGTCCATGATTGTGGCATGTGGTCGCTCAGTTGCTCCGTTGGATTGTGGGTGGAATTTTGTTGTGCGATTATGAGTTATGCCAAGTAACTTATTAAGTTCAGCCATTAAGTCACTACAATATGATGCTCCGAGATCAGTGATGATATTATGTGGAACACCGTGCCTTAAAAATATTTTGTTGACTAAAAAGTTACTTATTTCTTCTGCAGTACCATGTCTCAAGGCACCAAATTCCAGGTAGCGTGTTGTTAAGTCTGTTACTGTTATTATGTAACGATGATTGTTTTTGGATCTATTTATTGGGCCGACCAGGTCACATCCAATTGTCGTAAATGGTGCTTCAGGAATTGGAAATGGTTGAGTCCTGCTGGCTTCTGCTTCAGTAATTTTCTTCGTTGGCATAAATCACATGTACGTACATATTCCTTAATTTCAGCACGCATGTTGGGCCAGTAAAAGCGAGATGAGATTTTCATGAATGTTTTGAAAAATCCCAGGTGAGATGAGATGGGATCATCATGAAGTTCAGTCAGAATAGATTTTCTTAATTGAGCAGGTACGATGAGGACTGGGTGCGTATGATTTGGTGACTGGTACATCACAACATTGTTGTGAATAAAAGCATGTTTTAGCTTGCCTTTTAATTGTTTCTGCTCGCATTGTTCTTTGATCGCAACAATTTCACTGTCTTTGCTTTGCATTTCAGCAACATTGTCTGCATCCATTGCTAATATTGGTAGTTCTACTACATTCGGATTTTCAGGTTCGGCGTCATCGACAGGAAATCGACTCAAGGTATCTCCGACGTGATTAGCTGCTCCTCTGACATGATGAAGAGTGACATCATATTCTGATATTGCCAATAATAGTCTTGTAAGCTTACTTGGGAGATTATTCTTTGGTCCTTTTACCATGTAGGTGAGCGCTGAGTGATCGGTGTATACTTTCACATTTCTCTGGAAGACTAAATGTCGTAACTTTTGAAGTCCCCGTGCGACTGCTAAGGCCTCTTGCATTGTTGTTGTGTATGCTTTCTCCGCGTCGTTCATGGCTCTACTAATAAAACATAATGGATGTTCGACGCCATCTTGAACTTGACTTAACGAAACTCCGATACCATAATTACAACTATCTGTCCTCAAAATTAATTGACCATCATCTCTGAGGTGGGCAAGGACAGGTGCGGTCGTCAGCATGACCTTCAACTTCTCAAATATCTCTTGATGTTCATCAGTCCATTTGAACTTTTCACCTTTCTTCAAAAGTTTCTGTAATGGTCGTACAATAATGGCATAATTTTTAAGGAAACGACGGAAAAATCCAAAGAATCCCAAAACACGGTGAAGTTGTTTGCGTGTTTTTGGAGGAGCCATTCTTGTGAGGCCGGAAATGTGTTCATCAGTCGGCATGATGCCATCTTTGGTTGCTTTGTATCCTAATACTCTTATTTCTTGGAACATGATTTTAGCTTTTGAAGGCTTGAGTTGAAGTCCTTCGTAGCGGAGGCGCTCAAAAACTTGCTCGAGTTTTGTGAGGTGAGATTCCATGTCTTCGGTAAAAATACAAATATCATCCAGGTACACAGCCAGGTGATCATCAATTATTCCATTAAGCGTCAGGTGTATTAATTGAGAGTAGGCTGTGGGGGCCGATGAGACACCAAAAGGCATGACCTTCCATTGGTAAAGGTGATTTGAAGTCATGAAAGCTGTTTTTTCTCTGCTCTCATCATCAAGCTGCACTTGATGATAGCCGGAAGCCATGTCAAGGCAAGATATATACTTTGATCCTCGTAATTTGTGAATAATAGAGTCAATGCGTGGAAGTGGAAAGGCTAATGGCCTTACATAAGCATTCAGTTTTCGGAAGTCAAAAACTACTCTGTATTGTATAGTACCATCCTCTTTGCGGTTTGGTACTAAGAATGGAGCTGCTGCCCATGGAGAATCACTTCGTTCGATAAGATCTTTTTCCAATAATTCTTCAACATTTTTGTCGATTACTTTGTGTTCTGCTTCTGTGAGATTGAATGGTTTCATGCGTTGAGGAGGAGCATCTCCAGTTTCGATGTGGTATTTGTAATGTTTTGCATGCCCAAGTTTGGTGGGGTCAAATGCGAAAACATCTTCATATTTTTCTATTAATCCATATATTTTATCTTTCATGTCATCTGGAACTTCTGAACCAATTTTGATGGCCTTGTACTTTTTCATCTTCATTTCGTTAGTCATGACTTTTTTATCTGAGGAGTCATGCACTGTTGTTGCATTAATGCATCCATTTCTTGGCTGCATGATATGGAATTACATCTTGTGATGTAACGAGATTTGTGAGTTTGCCTAGTTTGGTTTTTGAGCACAAAAATTTGCGTTCGTTCGCAGTGTTCGTGAGAATCACTGATTTGGTATCTTTGCTTATGATCATGTTGGGTGTGAGAATCCCATTTGTTTTCATCAATCGGTTGCATGGTGTAATAACTGCAATATCATCGTCACGTAATCCTTCTGACATAATAGGAACCATGACTTGACTGCGTGGTGGCAGCTCAACTTTTTTAGATAAGCGTAAATGCCATTGTGGTAGTTTGGTTTCTTGTGAATGGTCCTTTGATTTGATACAAGCTTGTTGCTGTGTGGATTGTGAGAATGTATTGTCATTAGAATCATGATGTGTGCTTTGCACATGACATTCTGTTTTTGCTGATATAGATTCCCAGCGAATGTAAGAAGCTATCCCATACTTTTGCCAAATGTGTTCTTTAGCAGATAAAGGAGATTTCCACTTGTACTTTCCTGAGTAAAGCTGGTTAATATCACGATCTATGATGACGTCAAATGACTCCATAAAGTCATTACCAAGCACAGTGTTGGATTTAGGTACATCAACTATCATCATGGGAAATGTGAACTTATTTCCAGCAAGTTCAAAGTCGACGAGTGCAATGCCGTCATCAAGCATGAAATTGTTAGAAATCGATCGGAGAACGAGAAATTCATTTTTGAGTTTTGGAAATGATTTAGCTAGTTCTTTTGAAATTAATGATGTCACAGCCCCGGAGTCCACAAGAGCAGTGAGATGCTGATCTTCAATTTTGATTTCTACTTTGGGACCGATAAATGATGGTTTGATCTGATTTTCTGTATGAATTTCATTTTGAGTTGGGGAGTATGTAGCTTGCTTTGTGTCTTGTCCGTTTGTGTTGTAAATAGTAGCTTGGTAGATTGGTTTTGCATGTGTAGTATGAATTGATGCGTATGTTTTACTTACATTTGCAGGCACAGGAGGAGCCGCATCATTTATCACCTGTGCCGCAATTAGTTTCCCTGATTATTGTTGTTGCTTGGGAAGGTGACGATCGGCGTTGGTTGGCTTGTGTATTGAATTGCTGGAACAGCATTCCAATTAGGTGGTGGCTGCTGCTGTTGTGGTTGTTGGTATTGCATTTGTTGTGGTGGTTGGCCTTGCCATTGTTGTGGTGGGCCATACCACTGCTGCTGATTTGGTGGTCCATAATATTGTTGTTGGTTAGGGTAATGTTGCTGGTAACCATGTGCACCTCTATTACTGTAGTTGGAGTTATAGTAAGATCTGCCACCTCCACGGCCACGGCCATTACCGCGTCTAAAGCCACGACCGCCACGATTTCCTCTGCCACCTCCTCGGTGGTAGTTATTTTGTTCCATGGCTGCTATCTTTCCACGGCACATGTCTTCAGTGTGACCCTTTTTTGAACACCATGTGCATGTTATGTCATTTCGTCTTGGATTCTGCTGTTGTTGTTGCTGCTGCGGTTGCTGTTGTGAATGGTGTTGCTGTTGTGATGAAACAGCAATTGTCTGATTGGTTGGTTGTGCATTAACTGCACGTATTTCGGCGACTTCGCGTAACAGTACCTGTACGACAGACGTTAAGTCTGTTAGTTCTTGTGAAGCTGAGGTGGCGGCTGCTGGAACCTCAACTTTTACTCTACCGGTCAAAGGCATCCGTGAGTCTGATCCTTGGCTTTCAAACTCATGCACTATTTTAAGTAACTCATCAAATGTGGTAGGCTTTGGCCCTTTAAGGCTTATGTAAGCGGCAACAGGTTGTGAAAGATTTTGTATTAGTATGTCTACAAAACCTTCTTCTCTTTCATCTGTCCAGTCCTCGCCAATTTTGTAGCGCAGGCGGAGTAAATATGAAGAACCCTTTTCTCCAGGCTTTGGATACTCGGTTAATAACTGGAATACTTCATTGCCTGAAGTCTGAATCAGAGGACATTCGTCGAGGAATGATTTGACGAAGTTTGTGTAGGTGATGTTAGCGTCTAGTACCTTTGATGTCTGTAGTGCAAACCAGTGCTTGGCGTCTTCAGTCGTGAACGCTAATGCAAGAGCCGATTTTTTGGCTGGCTCGGTTAGTTTCTGTTGACTTGCCCACAAGTTAAACTGATTTATGAATTGCCTTACCTCCCTTGCTATCAAGGGCCTGTCAAACTTTGGCATTAACGAGTAGTCCGGCATGTCGTCTGAGCTATCCGAATTGATTGAATCGGTGCTGTTATGAAAAAATGGTGTGGTTGAGGATGATGATGGTGATGATGGTGGTGGTGATGGTGATGAGGATGATTCTAAAACGTTCCGTACGTTTACTCTGATATCCTGGTTGGCAGGTATATTTGTATGTAAGGAAGATGAACAACAAGGTTGTTGTGGTGGTGGTTGATTGGGATCTGCAGGAAACGGTGGTTCACTTGAAACAGTTTGTGATTGTTGTGAGCTCTCAGGAATTATAATTTCATGGCTTGGAATTTCAGGCCAAAGTGAGTTAATTGGATTATTTAGTCGGATCCACCACACACGTTCGGAATATGGCTGTTGTCTCTCGTTAAACTCAGGTTCTTCTATCTCTCCAGTTGGAGGTAAAAGATAACTGCGAGGTGGGTAAATTTCGATTGTGTTCTGTCTTAAATCTGAATGCAATGCGATGTAATTTCTGATTGTTCTGTTTTGTTGGAACCGAAGAAAAAATTCAACAGTATCATCATGGTTGAGTGGTGATTGATATATGTTTTCAATTTCATCCGAACGCTCAAAAATAGAGTTGTTTTCAGAAAATGCTGATTCGAAAGATGATTGGTTTGAATTTTCGTTATGTTGATCGTTATCAGCCGGAAGGGTATCGTTTAAGGTATCATCGGCGTTTGGTTCACTTGGGATCGGATCTGTACTTACAGGGCGACTTGGAGCCGCTGAGCTATCACTCGGAAATGCTGAAGGATCTTCTGGTCTTTCGGCAAAGTTGCAGGTGAATGATGATGATAACACTCGACCGTCGGTACTTTTACGTAAAACAAGTTGTTGTTTAGGAGAAACACCAGCACGAGCACATGTATTAGGCGTGGCAGTTTTAGATTCTAAAGGTTTTTTAGGTGGTGATAGTTTTTTCAACACTTTCGCAGCACCAGCACGAAGGCGAAAGAGAGTATTCTGTATGCCTGTCACAACAACTGGACGAGAGTTTGTCTGGCTATCGTCTTCAATGTCTAAATTAGGAACTAAATTATCAGTTACAATCTGTGCACGACGTGCGTTAGGACTACGACCAGGAGACACTATATAACTACTAGTAGATTGTTGTGGAGTACGTGGAGTACTATGTGACACTAACTGTTGTAACGCACTTGGTGTGTATTGTGAAACTGTTTGTTGTGGAGTACTTGGTGTACTTTGTGCTACTGATTGTTGTGAAGTACTTGGTTCACTTGATTGCACTAACTGTTGTGGAACAGTTTTTTGTGTTATAGTGGAAGCAGTATGTGGAGGAACTGAACTGTCATTATCACTAGTATCAGGAGTATTTGTATCTGTTAGTGGAGTAGAATTCGATCTAGTTCTGCCTGATGGCAATTGAGATGGAGAATATTCAGGTGACAAGTTTAAGAGTCTTCGGCTTATCCGCCCTTCAGGAGGATTTTTACTAACTTTTTTCGACATTGATATTTAAAAAATAATGGGGAACGTAATTAATTAGGTAGAGCTCCCGTTATCTCCACCATTGTAACAATAATAATCTTGTATTGTAATATAGTATTGTGTAGTATGCATGTATGCGTGTGTGCATATAATTAACTTGAACCACTCAATTATTTGTGTGTGTGCATCCTACACTTCTTCTCCGAAGACTAACTTTATTCCCTTCTTTCCACATCTTACATCAACATCTCATAATCATACATCAATCATAATCTCAGTAACAAGTAGCATCATGTCACCATGTCCAGCATAGCATTACATACATAACATTACATTAACATATTTAGTCATGTCATTTATGTGACAGTTCTCGATATGTCTGAAAAATGCATTTGAATAATTTATGCTAAAGGTTTTCTGTCGCCATATAAAAATATGAAATTTTAATTAAAACGGTTGGACTAGCACAGCAAGTTATACCTAAAATCGATATTTTGGCTTTGCCACTTGGTTGGAAAAACTATGGTTTTACTTAAAGGACATTCGAATATTTAAGTGCACAATATTTCTATGATTTACTTTTAAACTTCTTATGATTTATTTCCCGCTAAATATTCTGAATATCAAGAATAATAATGATCATGTACAGTGTTAACTATTCTGATGACGTTCTAGCACCAAGAAAAAAGCAAGTTTAGCGCAATAAAAAGAATACATAGTAGTAGAAATTTAATGCTCAGATATTCGTAATTCATTTACTTTTTCATAATTTAAAAACTTTTCAAACAGCGCACTTATTCGCTACTATTTCTGTTGATGACTTCAATAAGACAAAGAACGTTTCTGACTATGAACTCATATTTTTATATGATTATTATTACGACATATTTTTAAATTTTACAAAAATTGTTTATTTAATCTTGTGGACTCTTGTTTTCTTGAACTTTAAAGCAAGAAAAAGTCTCCAAAAGTCTCGTAAAAAATGACAAAAATGATAAAAGTGTTTTTCGAATTTGTTGAAAAATCAAGTGACAAATGTTAATTTCTACAGTTATAAAAATTATGAACGATAATGTTAGACCTGTTAATGGTAATATATAAAAGGAATGAATTTGAGTGCCTAGTTTCCCATCATCAGATGCAAATTCTTGAGTTTCTTGCATTCTTCTTATCTCTCTTTGTATTTTAATCAAATGTTCCCAATCTAAAAACTTGCGCCACCACTCATGAATCCCAGTTTGAATAATGTATCTGAATCTTGACAATGTACGCAATGAAGCTTGTCCCAAGAAATTGTAAGCTTTAAAACTATTTGTCATCACGTCTTTCCCTAGATAACTTGGTTTACTTTTTGCTTGAAGAATTGCATGCATTCGAGTAGCATCTTCTCTGTTTATTATAAGCGCTATTTTTTTGCAGGAGTTTATACGCTTTTTGGTTTCCATCTTGTAAGATACAAGATTATCTATTGTGTTACTGTGGTTCCAACCTGGGATCATTCCAGAATGTTTTAGATAAATTCTCATTTGTCGGGATAACTCGGTACTCAAATTTGAAAGTACTTTCCACTTTTTAAAATCTAATACCGATAGTGCTCTAAAGAGAAGCTCAGAAACAATTGGATAAGCTTCGTGTG
>JAQIWN010003694.1:0-12578 GCA_034699025.1 Entomobrya cf. arborea Gr-Col-00668
CTGTGTACCAAGTTTGGTGTTAATCGGTCAAGTAGTTTTTGAGAAATCGTGCGGACACACAGACAGACAGACAGACAACTTGTTAAAAACATTAACTACCGTGCTTCGCAATTCGGTAGTTAATAAGTAGAAGTAAGACATTGGTAAAGGGACATGTTTAATAGAAGTAACTCACCCGAAAAATTAATAGACAAGATAAAGTTAAGTAAGATTAGTAAAAATAAATCTGATTGTTTTTATCGCAGTTCCGATTTTATGAGCTTTGTGGAGTTGACATACTTGAATTCGACTCAAAATTCATAAGATGCACAGGAACACTGGGATACTATTTTACTGATTCTAATTTCTAGCAAAATATAAAGTATTCTCGCAGGCGTGTACATCATCATAAAACATGAAATTAGTCTAAAACTTAATTAATCCACATTAAATAAGTCTAATTTATTTACCATTGCATAAAAATGTCACGCGCTTTGTTCGTGACTTTCTATTTACTGTTTCATTTTTTAAACTTTCTAATTTTCAAACTTTTACCCAGTTAACGGTAGAAGGAAACAAGGTATAGATACCCATATAATTTCTAGTTTCATGAAACCCTTTTAGTATCTATAGCCATAGTTTAAAGGTTACTGGTACTATTTTACAACTGCTAACGAGATATTTCAGCCCTCAAAATGTCTAGTTTCGTTTTACTAACAGTGAGCTTTAGACAAGTTCATAATACGCTTTCAAAACCATCATGTTCGTTAATTGCACAGAGCTGTGCTGTAGCATTATATCGTACCATAATCCTATTCCATTTTACTTTTAATATCACACTTATTCTCGCCAAAATCCAAATCAGACTCAAAATCCATGTTTTGAAAGCAAAAGTCAAAACATTTGAAATCAAATCTTATCATTATCATTAAACTACTCTGTTATAATTATATGTACGCCTTTGCTACATTAGATAATATTATCGATTTCACGTCTATCCCATTTATTCCACCAGAATCACATCCGAAGTCAAATAATAGCAATCACAATACCAGAAAGTGTTCACACGTTCTCATAATTACTCTCGATATAAGTGATTTATTCGTATCACGTTACCTCTTTTGTGCAATTCTACCATACTGACAAGTCATATATTTAACCAGATATTAAATACAGATTCAAGATTTCCATTAATAAAAATAATTCGAATTTAAAGGACATTCAGACGGACGGAAGGACAAATTGGTAGAGTCAATACTTGCTGACGTTTTTCTTTCAGCCACGTAATAACTTCCATTGAAATTTTTACGTTTGACGATGTTCTGCTATGCTCGCCCATCCTCTTTTATTTATTTATTTAATTCGAGTTTTTTACTTTAAATCTTCAAATCAAATAATTAACTAACCACTAAGCAAATCTTTGTCAAATTATTTTTCATAGTACGAAAATACCAAATGTTCCGTGAATATAACTGTCATATCATTCCCCATTTTAGTCCTGAGAATCATCGTGCGTACCACTTTAATTATACCTATACCACAATCAAGTACCACATTAAGCACAGTTGAGTAACAGAACAGCTACTTTTCTTAGTTTGATAGCTTTAATTACTTTCACATTTCAGCCAATTTATTCAGCCACTCAATATCTTAAATTGCCAAACCGGATCACGTCGCGCTCGTGTAGTCATTTATATATCATCCAGACATACTTACTAATAATCACGACGAAGAAGCGAAGCTTGTTCCAAAGTCCTAATGAATTTTCCACTTTTATTGCAGTCCCCAGCTTTCAGAAAACGAGGGCAATTAACAAAACCATTTGAAAATCGATAAAATCCAATATTTATACAAAAATTATAAAACTTTTTTTTCCAACAAAATATCTATCTGTTATTTTTAGAAGTTTGACTAAATTTTTCCCTCTGAAAATAGCTCTCTAGAGAAAACCTACTATGCAAGCTACATAAAGAAGAGTCAGCTTTCATTCACAAATGCCATACTACACTCCAATTCCATACACTGTGTAGTAATGACTTCGGTAAAACTGGAACATACCAGTTAAATCTTAACCAAGTCATAAACTCTCCGGTTTCCACAAGACAAAATTATGGACAAGAAAAGTGGCAATGAAAAAGTGTTAGCTTCTGGTGTAAAGCTCAGGGGAAACATTAGCCCAGTAACAAATCCCCCATCACCGCCACATCATCCTCATCAACATCTTCAAAATAATGCCCCATTTTCTACCAAAGCTTTCATGTAATCTTTTCCTTCTTTAAATGCAGACCTTGTATCTCACCACCAAACTCATTTCGGCATTCTCGTTTCTTCATAAAGTTTCCCCATGTATTTTGCCATTTACGGTTGTCGCTTGGCAATTTTAAAATTTTTAAATGGGAAAAATACATGGGAAACTTACGAAGAAACGAGAATGAAGAAATGAGTTCGATGGTGAAATAATTCCCTGACCTGGAACTGGAAATAATTTCCTTTTTACTTCCTAATTACTCAGTAAAGTGAAAATCTCATATGGAACAATAAATACCACACCCCTACTCTTCTTTTCAGCTGGCTTACTACAGTACGCTTGATAAAAACACAAAGTTCAACTTATACCACATCTTGTCGATGATGCGTTAAGTATATAATATCAACATCTTCGGCTCAGTAGCTCTGTAATTTTTTTCCGGAGAAAATCAAACAGCTTAACAGAAACTCAACCCATCACAGCATGAAGTAAAGAAGATCATGTCATTTTGAACGCAGACGGAGGAAAACCACGCACTGATTTCCCCTTATTTTCGGTCCAATAAAATGTCGCATAATGTGTCGTGTCTTGTCCATGTTGCTATTGTGGATTGCACACTACGACCATTTTCAAGTCAAGTGGAGTAAGTCAATTATACCCAAAAAAACAAACCTTTTGTTATACCCAGAAAGGAATTTAGGCCAGGACAGGGGACCACAGTACTTTTCTCCTTTCACTTTATACCTGCTAACTTTTCTTCGGTGGCGTGAGATGAGAAAATAATTTATTTCAATTGTTGCTCGCCGTCCTTTCCCTCTTGACTTGAGTTGTTATCATACTTTTCCTTTTCAAATAATTTAATAGACATGTCCCGTAAAAAGTAATTACGAAATATTTTGTGTCATCATCAGGGACCCATGTAATTTTTGTACTCAACAAGCACACTGGGATGTTTCATAGAAGTTATAGTCATTACTAAACTTACATTGAATTGCATCACATGACCATTCTCAACAAAAGGTATGGTACCTAAAAATTTCAAGCATGGTAATAGCATGCTGCAGAATGCAGACTAGAGCTATTACCCAACTCAACTTTTACATTAACCAAAACCTCAACACCAAAAAAAGTAAAAGTGAGAAAGAGTTGAACAAAGAAAGTTTTTTGGCTTCAGAGTTGAATTATTTCTCTACAAAAATGCAAGTGTGTATCAAAATGACTTCGTGCTTTTCACTTTTCTTCGTACATTGTCCCGCTTTTTTTCTAAATTTTCTTTCGGGATCTATTCTTCTATTGTTCCTTAGTGTGGTGCCCTCGCTTTCTTAGGAATGTTAATGGTATTCTTTTGTCTCCTATAATGTAGCTCTTTAGTTATTCAAATTAGCCCATTCGCTTTTATACTATTGCAAAACTGCAATGAAAAGGTAATCTGGTGCACAGTGAGGTTATTTTTATGTGATGCTGAGTAACAAAAGCGTCAAGTCAAAATGAGACACTTTTCTTATCTAAATTATCTGTTTTGTAACAACTGCTACATTTTACATGTAAGCAAGGTCGAAAGGGAAATTTGAAGCAATTTCCAAGAAAATTTAATGGTTCCTCAAGGAGCACTCCTTTATTGAGCATAAATAAACAGTTGGCCATTCAGGGCAAGCTTAGTTTCAACTTAACGTTTCATTTCGGTAGTTTGTTGGAACAACAGCAGCAGAATATAAATGTGTGTAGTAAAAGTAGTACGAGCACGGAAAATTGTGTCAAGTCTGTTCTCCTGTACTTAACTTTAAGCAGCTATTATTTTTGTAATTTCCCTGTTTACTTTTTCTCGCTTTCCTTTCTCCTTGAAGGAGAAAAATGGCTACACATAAATAACGTCTGTCTGTGGATGCTACGTCTTCGTTTTAAATCATTGAACTTGTACTGTGTGCTCTATATTTATGTGGAGTAAATCGGATGATTGAAACTTTTTAGCATTATTCTTTCAAAATACTCAACACTGTGTGTAAATCCGTTCTAAAAATATCAAGTATTTTTTTCTTCTTTAAAATATTAGCATACATAAAGTAAAAAATTAAAAACCGAGAGTATTTTTAGTTTAAAAATTCGATCCCTTATTGGCATTGGACCCAACTCACCCAACTCATTAAATCTTTCGTTCTTGTCAAAATCATCAATCACTCTACGCTTGAGGTTCTTCACTACATCAGTTTTACTATCGAATCACTATTTCTTTTGTTTGGACCTCTTCTACGTGAAAGTATCTCAAAATGAAGAAATTGCAAAGAAGAAAATACTGAAAATCTAGTTTCTCTACACTGACTTTCTTCAACACACCATACTTACATTCATCAAACGATAGAATAATCATTCAGAGCCAAACATTCATTTCAGTCGTTTTCATTACGACTTAACAGTAATAAACTGTTCATGCAACAGTGGTCACAGTCGCAATCAAAGTAACAAAAGTAAAAAGAAGAGGAAGATGTAGTATCCATTATTAACGTCATGTCTTCTGAGGCTCGGCTCGGCTCCATAACAGACTTCAATGCACATAAAAATACTGTACGCAAATATTACGCAAGTGGGTAAACAAAGTCGAGAGGTTAGAATATAAAAAAAGAAGAGAAAAATTGTTTCTAGATCTGTAAGTAATTTCCCGTGTAAAATGTACAACACAGTAAAGCATTTCATCTTTTTATCATCAAGCGATTTAGAGTACCAACGACTGAAAAGTTCTCTCGTATAAATTCTCTCCGAAAAAATTCTCGCTTCACTTGTCACATTAGTACTTTATTATGAAGCACGTGGCCAGCAAAAAATGGAATGAGAATGGAACAATAAACTCATTAAAATAGAATAGAATAATAAACATGCTTCCAACTCTTCAATTTAAAGTATTAAAGCCTTTTGCATAACTCCATAACTTTGTTTGCAAAAATTGGTTCATTTCATTTTAGTTTGTTTGCACAAGCGTGTTTACTATAAAAAGCTGCTTAAAGCAGCTTGTTTTGGAGATACACAACGCGCTGTGCTTTTAACAAAGGCCACAACAATTCATTTGGGCTTTCAAATGAAATTCCGCCAGATCCTCATTTTAGGCCTCCTGGGAAGTCTTGTGTTCATTTTTGAGACAAATGTGCAAACATTTATTTTACCTTTTTACCTACTTCCATACTTCTCAACCTAATAAACTGACATCGTTTTATTTTGATTATGACATGTTTATCTTTCTGAAATGATTTATTTATTTTTTTAAAGTAGTTCACTAATAAATTGTGTAATTATAGGATAATTTATTTCACCGATAGTTTAACTTGTTACTTTAAAAGATTTTAACGGAACAATTAAAATTAATATCTCATTCAACTCAACAAATCATAAAAAACAAGTTTATTTCTTGAAAATGTAGTGTGCTTTTTATTTCATATGGTTCTATATATCTTTCATGGGCAATAATTCAATAATTCACCAGGAGAGTTCATCATACCACCAGAAAAATCTTTTTAAAAAGATGGAAAAGCACTAAAGAACCGTTGTAAGTGTCAGTATGCCATTCAGTCGATTGTAAACAAAGTTGTTTTATGATGATGGTCGGTACAAGTTCTTTCGTCTATCTAACAACCAACCAACCAGCACGACATACATTTCCCGTTTTTATATTTTTTCTCAAAGAAAAAAAAACTCGCTACATCTGGACGGGAAATATAAAGAGATTTTTTATAACAAAAAATAACACATTTTTCTTGTCTGTAGAAGAGAAATGCGTACATACTTACATTCTTATACAGGTATAATAATATGTTTAAAAAACATATAAGGAGAGCATGGACAATTGAATCGGACAAATAATAGCTGGTTGTACTAAACTTCGTTTCCCCTGTGCCGTGCCGCAAAAGGGCAGTTTTGCTTTCTTAAAAATAGATACAAATTGTTTGCTTTGTTTTTCTAGGGAAAGAAAACGTGAGTACGAAGACTAGCGTACTTTTTTGTAAAATATGAAATAGTATAAAATGTAGGTTACTTACATAACATAACAATGACAATTCAATACATTCACTCTTCAAAAAGTCGAACGTTATTGCATTGTGTTTTTTGAACAGAATTGTACAGCAAATGGAAGAAATATGTGATGATCATGATACAATATATGGCGATCATGCAGTTAAAATTGGTTTTAGGGTTGGATAAAACCCGTCGTGGTTGAAATTCTGGGTATTGACCCGGATGCTAGATGCGCCTTTTAGTAACAGGTTAGCTAACAAATTTCTTCTACTGGAAATCGCAGCAACTCTTAAACTCTCTCTCAAAAATACATATTTTTGCGTCTGGAGTAAAGTAGAATACATTTTATGAAGAATAATAGAAGAATGTGAGAAACATGTTGTGAATTTATTAAATTTTTCTAAAGAAATTGGATGCCTCTTTTGCTTTCTAAACTTGGCTTTTTAGCACTTGAGGATCAGCCCAGTTCGTCTTATTTTCAATGTTCAATATCCTTCATACATATCTTACCTACATAAAACGTATCTCGTTTTACTTGATACAATTTATGTGAAAATAAGTTAAGATTATGTGTACATATATCTGATCTGCAAGTGACTCAAGACTCAACAGGCAAGGCCTAAAAAACATTTTTTGTACAAAAAGCTCTCTAGAAACTAGTCTCGAAGAAACTTTGGCCTGAGGATATACTCGCTCGTTGGAAATATCATTTTTACACAATACTGAAAAAAATCAACTTACAAAAACTCTAACTCAGTTTGATCTAGAACTGTCATGTATTAAAAATGATCATGTAAGTTGCTATTTTCAGTGACTAGAAAAAAAAAGCTTTTTAGAAATTGGAATTCCAAGAAGGTCCAGTGTCGTGTCAGTCTTCTTGAGAGTTGAGGAGAACAGGATAAGAGCAAACAGCAAGTCATTCTTGAACTGAACATTTTTTTGGCTGGATACAATGAGCAAAAGTGACATATTTCCAAATATGAGCCTTGTGCTAAAAAAAACTTGTTAAGAACACGATGAGTTGAGTTGACTTGACGAGTGGAGGACATCAAGTGATCATGTCAGTCAGCTTAAACTCGAGTCATCTGGACGAGAAATGAAATATCAAAATGGACACGAAATTTTTATGTGATGTATTTCGTACAATTGCAATCGTAAAATGCTTATAAGCATCAAAATAGTAGAGTATACTTTGTACAAACGCTTAAAATGCAATCTCATTTTCGTTGAAAAGTAGAAAGCAGAAAATGAACATGCCAATTTATTGTGCAGTGTGTGATGATAAGGGGTTTTGTGAAATGGACAGTAGTAAGTAAGTGGATGAGAGAGAGAGAAAGTTATTGAAATGTTTAATAGTTTATGGGGATATCGTAAAACAGAGAAATGACACGATGAAACATGGAGATTGTGCATGTAAGCTGTAATTTTGTAGCTTGGTCATGTGTGCAATGATTGTGCTTGGGTAAGTAAAGATGAAAGATGATAATGATGACATGCATAGAAAATAAAGAATGGTCATTTCGAGTTAACGAATCATGGCTAGACTAACCGTTAAAAACGCCAACGGTTCACAAAAAATGAAACCTAGACTTGAGAAAGAGATTGACGGGGCTTTATCTGATGTACCATTAAGACAAAAAGACAAAGACAACCGTTTGACATTTTTTTTGTATCAGTGTAAAGACAGTCATCAGATAAGAGTGTCAAGATAACTGTATATTATTCATTTGAAGCGATCAATAGTACCATAGTTTACCAAAATCACTTCCTAGACGTGAGCTGATCCCAGTGTTGAACAAACTATACCAAAACTACTCAATCACTAATTAAATATTATGACCTTTACTTTACATTGTCCATAGACTAGAATAGAATAGACATTTCGAAACATGCCCAGACTAACCGTTAAAAACGCCAACGCATTACAAAAGAAAAAAATGCACAAATAAATCCGAGACTTATAGATTGGATTGGAACTGGTGGAACATTACAACAAAATCCTTCGATTTCTAAAAATTCAACCATTAAATACAAAATCCCACAATATTGGATCTATGGTTGAACACAATTAGACTTTATTTTTTAAACATTTAGTATGGTACCCTAATTTAACAAACTCGCTTCCTTTCTACTCTCTAGCACCTTCTAGACGTAAACAGATCCCAATATCGAAAAAACTATACTAAAACCACTCAGATTACATAATTAAAACGCAAATCATCGACACTCTAGGAAAAGAAAATTAAATCATCCCAAATCTCAAAGTAATATGAAAACTTGCAAAATAGCTTTACGTTACCCATCGTTGTTTTTTAATACGGAACTATCTTGCCAGCAAAATTTACTTTCCTTGAGAAAACGGTATTTCATTACTACACTACTTTGTAAGCAGTCAAGTGAAAGCAACAGTCAACAAGATTCGGTTATATATAACAAGTGGGAATACGAGATGAAATAACGTACTACTTCATTTTTCCTCCTTTAATTTCTTCCCTGGAGACTTAACTTTCATTTCCACCACAACTTTCTCTGTCTCAGTTTTCCAAGAAATGAACTCATCATCATCATATCCATATCATACCACCGATTATCAAACAAACTGTATTCTAAAAAGATGAAAAGGTCATTGAGAGCCTTCGTTCGTTCAATTTAAGCCAAAACAGAGATCTTTCACATAAAAACGTTCCCCTATTCATTCTTCCTTGTTTCATTCTTGTTTTTCTCATATTTTGGCTTTCTCTGATAATATCATGTTACTCTTTCCCGAGATTGTGCAATCATCACCCCTCAAGGGATCATACCAAATGCTATCACATATATTTTTTGTGTAATGTTAACAAATAAATCTTATTCCCTGCGAAACAAAATCGCCCACTTCCGTGCACAGTTGAAACGTTATATCAATTAGCACAAAGTCATATGTTGTTGAGTTATTTTATTACTTGTATTGCCACAAAGCAAAAAAAATAATGCCAGCCTTGAGTCAACTAATCGTAAATCATTTCGTGATGATGCAATGCAATAGACGATGAGTTGATGTTGATAGCTGCGCTAGCCATAAAGATTAAAATAAGTAAATCAAGAGGAAAGATAAACACAAAAGGATTGATATGCCAGTAGGTCATCCATCCAAGCTGGAAAAAAGGTTATGTTGAAGGCTTTAACGTAAAATTGTGACTATTTGTTTAGGTACACTATACATATTATGTACATTATGTAATTCATTGTTATTTGAGTATGACATGAGCTGATGGCATGACAAGCCTACTATTTTTCTAGGTATTGTGTAACAACTTATCATAATCTCTCCGGGAAAACCATCAAAAACCTCCACAAATGAGGAAAGATTTATGTAGCCAAAAAATACAACCAGACTACCAGCCTTTCTCTTTCCCCTTTTCTCTGAAAAGGTTTTCCTGTCTTGGCAGAACTTGATTTCGGAAGTTGGAAACTGAATAAGATGAATGGAATCTTAATATATATAATGCATGTACATAAAGTGAAAACGTACAATTTATTATGCTGTATAATTGTCATCTTCATGTCATATTACATCAAAATATCAGATTCAGGACGACGATCGGGTCGATCACAAAATCAGAACTTATAACAAACTGTTCGACAACCGTAGGCCATAGACAATTTCGAGACGAAGAGAAAAGCAACAAAAGTTAGCAGACCAAAGCTCAATCGAATAAAAATAAAGATGCTGATCTAATAATCTTCAATCTGGTTATTGTACAAAGATGTTGAAAAGAGTAAGAAACAAACGAACGGTCTAGTTTATTTGCAACGGAAAGTTTGGAAGTTTTTATTCAGGAAGTAACAACAGAAACACTAAGACATTTTTTTGTAAAAATGGGAGCTCTGTGCTCTAGATATATAGCTGTGCTATAGATTTTATACTGTAGTATTTACTTTGTTTCTTCGAGGAAACAGCAAATAAACTACGGCAATGAATTATGGAGGAAGAAAAATGAGATCAAATATCAAATAAGTTTAAGAGTACAAAACGACGTGACGTACTCTAACATAAATGGTGGTCAAATTGCTAATAAAAGCACTGCCTATTAAATAAATATAAGTTGTAACTAATTTAAAGATAGTCTAAAAATATTCCAAAATTTTACGGTTAGTAAAAAATAAATAGGAAGATGACAGTCTACAGAAAGACGCCAGTTTAACGTCAAGAAAATATCCACATACCAAGTAGTCAGGTCAAGTCTACTTTTTTGGATGTACTTGTTCCAGAAATTAGAAACAAAAAGCTGTGTGTCAATTGGTTTGGAAAATACTGGACTCTACAAAACTCTACTAGACTAAAACGGAACATACTTATTTAGCAACTGTCAGAAGCACTGGGGCAACTTGTAATAATTCTTCAATAACGATCATTCTTTTTACTTTCCCTGCCTGTCTCTTTGTTTACCTGTTCCACAACTTTATACATCTTCTCTCTTTTGATTCTCCTAGCTTTTGTAGGCTGGTTTCGTGGTACCCACGTTTCCCTAATATTTTACTGCAAGCCAACCGAGAAAGTAGAATGAAGTGATTCAAATGCTTAGGACCCGCTATTATTACTCTTCCCTGCTGCAAAACAAACTAAATTTTCACTTTAGTGAAATTTTGCTTATTTTTTTGTGTAGGAAATTTGCTGTTTATCCTATTCACCTTCTGCACACTTTTTCATTCTTTTGAAAACTAAAGTGTGGCTCAAGTCAAAAAATAAAACATTATAAAGTACCTATAAATTCCAATTTCGCAATTTAGGATCCGCAGTCTGTTTGTAAAGTCTGGTTACAATGCTCTTGTATAGCTTTAACCAAAAGAAAACCATTTTAATAGAAAGCACACACACGAGCTCACATATTGCCCAACAGTAATAATTGGAAAATGGTTCACACACAAAGTCAACTTTCTCAACAAATATTTTCACTTTTCTTTTGTATTTTATATTGTTTTTCCACTTGCATTACAAAACATATTTCATAATGAACTGTGCGAAAATTTAAGTTGTTTTACTCCAAAAAAAAACTACATCTAAAGCCTAACGTTCATGAAATACAAACAATGCACTCAAATTATCCTTTTGTGCTCAGTTGTTGAAACTTAAATGAATGGCTGCTTGTTCTGCAGCAAAATCCTTTGAAGACTCCTACAAAGCACGTAAACAATCAACAAAGCTATAATGCTTTTGTTTCAGAGACAACAAAGGGTTCAAAAACATACACGGAAATTTGTATACATTTTTTGAGCATGTAGAAACTCACAAAAATGGTGGTCCGGAACATCATAAAATATCTTAAAATTCAGACTGTGAAACTCTAAGATTGGAATTCTAGTTGTATTTATGAATATTCAACAGAGCTTTTCTTCGACTTTTTGGCATGTAGTGGCCTAAATACCTACGAAGTCAACAAGGGAAACTGGAAATAGCCAAAGCCAGGATCGCCATTTTATTTAAAATTTTATTTTAATATCCTCTCGTCTTGTCATTTGCGATTCCTTTTTTAAAGTTAAGTCAGCTGCAAAATAACTTGTTTTTCATGTAACCCGGCTTTTTTCTCTTTGACATTTTTTTCTTGTAATCTCATTACTACAGACATTTCCTCTCTACTTTCTCTCAGATGTGATTACCTTCATTCACGAAGACCCACACATGAAAGCACAGACACAGAAAGAGAAGCATTTTCTCTCTTCCTCCACATTTCCCTCATTGCATTCCGTCGTTCTACACATTAGTGTAGTGTAGCGTGCATAATCGGTAATGGAAGCAGAAACGGCAAAGAAAGGAGCAGCTTTCTAAAACTTTGAGAATGCAGTGCAGAGCCTCGGAATCGTTTGAAAACTAGAGGGTAAGGTGGCTTTGAAAACGTGTTGAAAAGCATCTCATGTCCAAAAAAAATAGTATTGGGTTGAGTTGGTAGTTAGAACTATGCTTTTTATCAAATTAATACTTAAACTGGGTACCGAGTACAGACTTTCCTTTTGACTGAGGTTATCAGCCGTGTTGTGTCTCGTAAGAGGACAGTATAAAATAAAGTTAAAAAGGAAGCAAAGTAAAAGAAAAGGAATTCCTGTTTGTAGAGAGAACAAGATCAGGCTTTGTAGTTATTACACATGAAAGGATTCTACCTCCGTGTCGTGCTTTTATTAATGAATCTGTAGTTTTATTAGAGCTAAAATTGCTTGAGGATCTTTAAAAAGGATATCATCTTGCTGTAAACTGCAAAGTAATGTCATTGGAAAGTAGGAGAGAATGAAATTACGTGTAAAAAGCTTACCGTGGATATACTCGAGGATGTCCAATCATAACGTAACGGTTGATAGTGATGGCCAAAACGGTGAAGAT
>JAQIWN010003695.1:0-12578 GCA_034699025.1 Entomobrya cf. arborea Gr-Col-00668
AAGTTTCATTTTTTAACATGGGAAGATGCACTGATTGCTGCTCTGTCTATGGAATAGGACTTGATTTGGCTCTACTGAACAAGCTGCTACACATTAACGTTGTTCAAATTGTTTTATTTTTCGATAATTTTTAAAAACTACAATATTCCAATAGACGTTAAGTAACCAAAATCAAAATTTATTTTTTGAGTAGTGTGCAAACATTTTTCACAGGCATTGACATTTTGGTTGTGCTGTGTTTAAAATGAGAAAAAGTCTAAATATTATAGTATTATTTTTTACCATACCCGTAAATTTACAAGGATCGAAATTAAACTTGGAACATGTCGACAATGCAATCACTCCTGTTTTGAAAGAATATAGCAATTGTCATGTTCACATATTTACTGCTAAGGCAAACATTTACTTTTCTCCACATGTATTTGACATCGGAACTTGGCATACAACATTTACCCTTAGAAACTTAATTTACTTGGATTCTAAAGATATGGAAAGGCTAAATGATTCCCAAGTTTTTGCTGGATATCCTTATGATGATGGTCCTGAGGCTGATTTTTATCTTGCGTACAACATGCTAGATAAAGGAATTAACATCAGTCCTTCAACTTGGATACGAAATGCATTGGATGTGTTTCTCACAATAATCATCTCAATTGAGGAATATTATGAGCTTCAGATTTACGAAGAAACAGGGTTCCATTTTCCATATTTAACAGCAATTTGAGAGCTTCAATCTTTTTTTAAAGTTTATAGTGAAGGCTTTAAGTGTGAAATTCCAAATTTACGAATTATTCATTTGCAACCAAATCCAGCAGTTGATATTCAAGCCGAATTTGACTTGTATTCTAACATTAGGTTACGCGGTTATATGAGCGCTGCAGCTGAATTGAGAATTCCATTCATTTGGATTCTAGAACTGAAAAAGTCTCCTAAAACACTTACTCAAAAAGTTCCACACTTCCACAGCAACAAGTTTTTGAAAGTCTATTGTACCTATGAAAAAACTCAAAATATAAATCAAAAGTATTCGTTGAATGACTATCTAAAAATACTGGAAGTTTTCAACAGATTGCAATGAACCTTCTCAACAGTTCCCAAAGCTTGTGTAGTTCGGCAAATATATGGTGGTTAGAACAATATGGCCATGCAAATATAAATTTAGATCTAAACATTTATCAGCAACTTCGAAATATTTTTATTTTGCCATCGAATGATACGTTTTTATTTCGATATGCGATCCTAAATTTATTGCTTTATCAAACAAACGATACCCTGGCACCACAACTAAAAGATAAACGCTTACATATTCATTGGTATGAAAACATTTATCCAAAAATTTACCCAGAAAGGCGATACAGTTTTGACTACAATGAGCTTATTTTCCCTTTCTCGGAAAGCTTTGAATTACGTTTTACAAACTTTCCAATTCGAGAATTCGGATACAATTTTCTAACATGTTACCATTTTGACTACCAATCATGGAAGTTCTATTTAGAACCTTTTCAAAAAGAATTGTGGTTTGTTCTACTATTCTATTTATTTGTGTTATCGCTAATAATTCACTTGACATTAGTGTTCAGGAAGCAAAACAAGAGCGACTTTAATTCGCTTATATTTGCATACTCTACAATATTTGTATATGCTTATGGAGTACCTGATTATATTTTTAGAATTAAGACACTGAAGGCCTTAGTAGGTTCGTGGTTACTGTTATCTTGTATATTTACAAATGCATATAAAGGAATTGCTATAACAGGAGTAACTGCACCAAAAGAAAAATCAAGTATTGAATCATTTTATGACTTGATACCTTATAATTTTTCATTTGAAGATTTTTATCGTTCTAAACATAAAGTAGAAGCACTTGATGATCTCAAAAGTGTCTCCGAAGACAATCACGACTCTGAGTTTACCATTTTCCCATCTTTATCATTTAGTTCAATTTTTGCATGGAAAAATATAAGTTCTGGTAATGTCTTGAGAAACCTACTAAATCATAATACTTTGCTGACTATATTACCATTTGCTAATGCAGCTTCAAAGGCCCTCCAAACTATAATGAGTAGAGCGAATAACGTGTCAGAGAAATATTTGGAACATAGGTATGGAAAATACTGGAAACTTTTAGTGCATTTAAGTGACGAAACTTTATACGCGCTTCCTACTCCGAACTTACGAGCCAATTATGGGGGAAACTTGGACATTGCTACTGAAAGTAAAATTGTAAATTGTTCGCGCAAAGCTGTATTTGTAGATGATGAGTACAAAATTAGCAGAGATTTGGAGTACCTTAGACGACATTACAATTATGAAACGTTTTTCATGGGAAACGAAAGTATTTTCAGAGATTTTCTGACCTGGCAGTTTGACAATCCGAGAGGGTCAAAATTAGTGAGTGTGTTTCGACAAATTTTTGAAAATGGTATTTTTCACCAGATTGAGTGGTTTTATCGAAGACAAGACTATTCTGGAATTCGATTGCAGTACACTAGAAGTAATGTTAAAACGGGGTATCAACTGGTAAAACCTCTGGATACACATTCAAACTTGCAAACTATATTTTATTTATACTTATGCGGAATAGCGCTGACGTTAGTTGTTGGACTTTCTGAATATTGTTGTAGCATAATTGTAAGGTTAGGGGTGTTTGAAAGCTTTGGTACCAATACTTTATCATTTATTGTGAATATTTTTCCATATATGAAAGACAAAACTGTCGGAAGTTTTAAATGTGTCTTGAAATGTTTGCACGAAAATGAGGTTTCTTCTCAAAACACTGCGGCTTTTGAACATTATAAACTTGATGTGCATCATTCATATCTCGTTAGAGGCAGACTATTGTTTAAAAAGAATAAAAACGGTAACATGCAAAAAACGGAATTTTAAATTAGCTGAAGTAATGGCATTAAACGATGCTATGACTGACAAGGAGACAAGGCTATATTATGTACAAATACAAATATGAATTTAGAAATTGTACACGAGTTATGCCGGAGGCCAATGAATAATTCCAAATAACCGCAGCTAACTTTGTAGTACAGTAATATTAAGAATGAACAATACTGTATGCTGCCCGAAGGCTTCTACAAATATTTTTGGATTCTACAGGTACTCATACATGTTTAATGATTTGTTTTCATGATTCATTCTGATAGAAAACTTTACAAACATAATTGTAAATTTGTGTTGGGCATTTAAACAAAATTTGCTAAATATTTCGCATATATTACTTGGATTATTAAAAGACTCGTTGTTTAATATTTGTACACATTCTTTGCCATTTTGACTAATTAAACAAAGAGTATATAATATCGGTAGAATCAAGGGTATTAGAATTTGAAGCAGCAATCTATCTCTAAAATCTAACAAATAAAAGTCATCATCGAGAAAAAAGGAAAATATGAGCTGGTTTGATGAACTGATTCATAAGTTTTCAACGAGACTTCCAACTGTGGTGTGCTCACAAAAAATAGGGAAGCGGACAAACCAATAAATGAAAATTAATGAGAACATGCATAATATTTAGGTCGTTAGTATCGTATTTAACTTTGGGGCAGTGTATTAAACATATATATTTTGTATTTGAAAAGTCGTGCAACTCAGCAGTCCAAGAAAAAAGGAAAACGAGCTTATGTTTCTACTAACAAAAGGATTAATGCCCAAGCTACACTTCATGAAATGAACCAAACATATTTATCCCTTAAATACAACATTTATCAAAGGTACAAAATCAACAAACGTTAAAACCTGAAGGCCCAAGCATATGCTACTATTTAGAATTTATTGCAACTATAAATAATCTACATCAAAATTAGTAGCTTAAAGATATTGATTCAATTTAAATATTTTTGTACACTTATAAGTTTTGAAACTTTGAAGTCCCATAACTACACTACTATTAGAACAGCATTAGTAATGCAATCACTTAAGACACACAAATAATTCATGATAGCGTTTTTATCGACTGCGAAATGTCTACCGCAACATATCTGTAGTCCACGCTGTGCTAACCATTTTACCCTGAAGTAGTATTTCTTGTGGTACCTATTGAAACCAAAATATTGCAAGCGTTTTTGTCTCACAATATCTTCGCTCTCCGTCCTGATGGAAGCACCATACGTCAAGAGAAACATTGTAATACATAAAGCCACGACAAATGCAATTGCCATAACAAATATTAAGACATCTGGAACAATTCCGAAACAGTTAATTGTAAACCAAGCAAAAAATGTTAACAGTACTAATGTGAAAGCTATCGCACATTGTATAGTTTCTCTTATTACTCGATTTATTGTAGTAAATGTAACTTGTATAATAGTGTATCCT
The DNA here is from genome assembly GCA_034699025.1 of Entomobrya cf. arborea Gr-Col-00668. Taxonomy (NCBI): domain Eukaryota; kingdom Metazoa; phylum Arthropoda; class Collembola; order Entomobryomorpha; family Entomobryidae; genus Entomobrya; species Entomobrya cf. arborea Gr-Col-00668. The sequence goes on from JAQIWN010003695.1 coordinate 4,327, forward strand.
TTTGAAAATACTTCGTCAGTTAAACGCATGCACATCAGCGTATCCAGATAATATTGTGTAGAAGAGCATATCAAAATATATAGCAACATCAATAAGTGAATGTACTTTGCAGTGAGTAGAAGCCCCCATGCCGATATTAAAATCGACACCACGTTTAAACATATAGTTTGAAAGGGTGTTGTGACGGGGATTAAAAATAAGTGTTTTATGACTATTCCAAATGGATCTAACTCAATCAGTGTGGCAATGAATGGGACCACAACTACAAATAAATTTGCCCACGTAAGGTAAAGAATTAACAGAACGCCAGCGACATCAGGATCGTTTTTGATGTTTCTTAGAAAACCTAAAATATCACAGATAAAAGTTTTTTTCAACGTAATTAAATCAAATAAATAAATATTTCATGAAGTTCATCTTACGAAATCTCAGCTTGTTTTGTATTAAAGCGTTGAAATTTGAAACAAATTCCCGATTGAAATAAACTGATGCTGTCAGTAAAACCATGTAGTGCAAACCACCCAAACAAAGCAAGCAAATCACGCTTTGTGCGACATTCATTTCAGAGGTTTTAGGCCAGAACAGTTTTTTCGATACAACCAGGGTTAGGAGTATTTCAAATACTAAAGCTAATAAAATAGTGCTTATTATCCAAGGTAAAGTTTTCCAAGTTGGCCGATGGATTGCAACCTGACAATTTCCTTTTATTAGTTTCAAGTCTAAAATAATTGGAACTAATTTATCAAAAGTTTTTCATATATTTTTAGAGACAAAATGGTCATTTGGCTCAAAACCGAATCTTTGTCCCCGGCTCCTGTCCTCCTTTTGATTGTATTGGCATTGTCCATTGTCACTGAGGTGAAGCACAAAATCACCGAAATGGTGCTAGTTTTATACACGCAAAACCAAAACTCTACAGTGGAGATTCAATTGTGAATCGTCAAGCTCAGTAACGAAAATATCTGGCTCCTGAGCTTTAAAGCATCAAGTTTAAAGTGGATTGTCGTGCCGATACAAGCCCACGTCGAATAAAGTTAAAGTGAAAACCATATGCATGAATCAATAATTCAAAACTAAACGATACTTTCCTATGAATATGCCTTTAAAGTTAAGCAATAAATTTTTACCCGGATTATGAAATTACTTGGAAAAAGCACCACTGTCTGTATCGCTTCGATTTTTTGCTTATATCGATATAGCAAGTAATCTAATTTAAAACATCGAGTGTTTTAACTTGACGTTTAAGGTAACACATGTAAGTATAGTTACACAACATAGCAATTGAACAAAACATAATATTTAATTTTTTTCTTCACGAGTTTCAAAATATTTTACGTAACATGTTTTATATCAAAACTGGAAGAAAAATTCCATTATATACCTGATTACATAATAGCTTTGACAAGTTAGTTGCTTTGTAAGAAAATTTTCTAAATTTAAATATCCATCGACCAGCTCCTTCGCGTTGTGGTTTAATCCAAAGTCGTAAAATTTATTTATTATTATTAGAATTATTTGATCGAAGTCTCACAACTTTTAGCACGCCCCAAAAAGATCGATATTATGTCCACATCCGTAATTAAATTGGGTAACAACCAAGAAGAATTGCAGTATATTTGGTTGATATTTTATCATGAAAATATTCTAATGTAACTTGATGCTTGCTACTTCTTGGCGCATGTGCAGACAGTACTTATGAGACTGTTTCCTATCCAATTGCAAACTCCTCACGCCACAATCTCCTTGTCCATCCAACTCTGCCTCTCACTGTCTACAAGACAGACCTATACTTTCTTTTTTAGAGCTAGCAACTCTAAGAAAACTCTCTCCCTGTATATAATAAATGATGTACTTTATCACATGGCAAAAAAACTTACTTGTACCTCTACGTCTCATTTCAACATATATGAAACTAGCATAATAACTGACATACAAAACCACTACAAGAATAATTAAAATTTATCTAAGCAATATTGATTTATGGAGGAAATTTTGTAGACGATATGATTAAACCTTAAAACTACAATATTTTCAGAAAATATTGACAGAAATACTTACTTTTGCAGTTTTAATATGAAAGGTTCTAGTGAAAAAGCCAGAAATTTGATTTAAAGTCAAGCCAGTATAAAATTTACCGTATTTTGATTCCTTATCTAAATTGAGAGCACATGCTACAAGGACTGAGACATTTTAAGAACAAACTGTTTCTGTACATTTTTTTTAAATCTTAAGTAATTTACATAACTATTTAATTTTGAAACTCCTCGTGAAAGCTTTAACTATACCCACATAAAATAAATTGCAAAGCCTTATGCTACCTGCATGCCTGGTGCATTTGAATGTTATAATGCTTCGGACTATTCAATGTCAATCAAGCCCTAATTATCTTGTCATATGCAATTTTTGAAAATGATGAGTTATGTATTTCGTAGTAAAGGGGATCATCACAACATTGTCAATTTATTGTTATTTGGACAAAAATATGGCAAATGAAATAATGTTTCAGCCAAATAGTCATAATATGTGAACGAACTTTATAGTTTATTGATTTTTGGACAAAATATGACGAAGTTTAGAATTTGACTAAAAAATAATCGGATTTTTCTGAATATCTAAGAAAAATTGGTTATAATTAGGCAACTAGTTATGTTTGATAAAGGTCTGAACATAATATAAGAACGTAAACATATTTAGTTTTGCATATTTACGTCGACAACGATTTCCCGCCCAAAGATAATTTTCAAAGCAAAATCATTTTATGAAATTGAAAATCTTTTTATTTTAGTGCAAATTTATCTACTAAGTCAGAGCTTTTGATTACTATATAAAAGGTATGCTAGTTAATTAGTTATAACCATTTTTTCTTAGATATTCAGAAAAATCCGATGTTTTTTTAGTTAAATTCTAAAGCTCGTCATATTTTGTCCAGAAATCGATAAACTTGTAAGTTCGTTCACATAGTATGACTATTTGGCTGAAACATTATTTCATTTGCCATATTTTTGTTCAAAATATGCCTAAATAAAAATTTGAAAATTTTGAAGACTAAATTTTTATCGTTTTCGATCTAGTTAAACACTGCGCACTTTTGGGTGCTTGAATATTTTTTCAAAATGTATTTTGCATTCAATTGGTATTATAGTAGCGCAAAATGGTCCTGCTGCGATTTTTGTTACTCTACCAGGTTTTGGAGAAAACTGGATTTTTAAATTTTTTCGAAGTTTCTAAAATTTGGTACAAAATTGTATGGCGGTTTTCTGTGATCGCGGACGTGATTGATGTACCAAGTATTATACCTTGTTCGAAAGCACAAACCGTAGGCATGAAAATGTTATGCTGACAGCATACTTAAGTTCTTTTGGGAAAAAGATATTGGAGGTACAACATAGGGTGTTCGGTATTTTAAGTACCGTCATTTTACAAAATCGGCGATAACTCCTTTACAAACAAATATTTTCTGGTCTAGTTTTTTTCAATCGCTTACTACCATTATAGCCCTCGTTGGTCGCTATATAAAAGATTTGGTCATGCACCAGCAAAAAGTTGGGTTTTGACCACCTACGAAATTAGCCCTAAAATTCGTTTTGAGCAGGTCGAGATAAATTTCATACCACGCACTATGGAGCCCACATTGACTTTGATACTTTCGCTGAGTAGAATTTTTTTTGATTCCCGCCAATAATATAGCAAAATATTTTTTTCAAAAATTTGGTAACTGTGAAATTTCTTTATTTTGAGTGTGAATTGTCAAGGACAGACCATTGTCTTTACAAACTACATAGTCTGATTCAGTTTAAGGCCGAACTCTTTGGATAAAAATAAAGAAAATGTTTAAATACTTAATAACCTACAAAAATATCAAATTACAAATAAATTGTATACCCTTAAATACTTTCATAACCAGGTGCAAATGAAAATTATAATGTTTCGGATTAGTCAACGTCAATCAAACCCCAACCTTCTTGTCACATGCAATTTTTGGCATATGATACGTATTTCCAGCAATTCATTTTAGCTCATCAAAACATCAAAACATAGTCAATATAACATTGTATTGTCAAGATCTTCAGATCTTTCGCAGAACTTGTCTAGTGACAAATGTATATAGGCCGAAAATTATACCTACAAAGCAAAGGCATAACACCTTTCATCAAGTATCGTTTGTTTAATAATTTATACCAGGCTTTTTGTTATTAGTGTTCAAAAATATTATTCCTTGAAAGAACACGATCAGCTATTTACCTCTTATTTATGTGAAAAGCTAATGGAAATATCCGTTCCTTAAGTTTTTTGAGCTGCTAACTAAACGAATATAACAACTCCACCTGTTATATATGTAAAAGTTGTAAACGCAAAATAACATATTATTACTTTCTAAAACTCGGAACAGCCTTTTTAGAGTTTCTTCTTAGAACAAATTATAAAATCTGAAAAAATCTACACGAGCTGCTTTAATATTTAAGAACATAATTTCACAAATAGGCGTCAACAAGTTCAGCGTATGAACGCTATAAATCAACCAGTCGTCATCGGAATTATTGCCGCTTGTCCTTCTGATTTGCAGGTGTGCTTGATTAGTCACTTCATTCATCAATACGGAACTCCATAAAATTACAACGGCTGTATCTGAAAAAGTTTGCTTTGTCAGGTTAATACAATTTTTGTTTCAATAAACAAAGTCGTGTTTGAATCCTAAAACTCCAAATATTTACTTCAAAATATGAAAATATTAACAAGCGTTTCTCAGCATTAGACATACAACGATTTAAAAAGTAGTATAAAAACATTAAATAACTTAACCAATTTTCCATGAAAAATTGGGAAAACAGTTTCGCAATTTTAGACAAAATGCATATTTTATAAAGGAAACTTACTAGAAACTTCCTCTGCACAACGTTTTTTTGAGTTCAATATTTTTTTTAATAAGAAAGAAGATCAAGACACTGAACTAAGGAAACATCAACATTATTATATAATTTTAATATTATGACAATCTGCTTCAAACTTCGGCAACAATATTCTATCCACTTTCAAGCAGAATGTAAACCTGTGGAAACATCTGTTCATAAAATGGCAAACTTATAGTCTCAACTAAATTTCCGGAAACTCTGTTGGATTTTTAGCACAAGCAAGGCCATGATGGTCATTAAAAGGGTTGCGGAGGTCAGTACACAAAATCTTTTTTTTTTCAGTTTAAGTTTTTAGCTAGGTCCTACATTTGTATCCTGGAAAAACCATGTGTGCAGTATGAAAATATCAAACTTGGCCATATGTATTACTACTACTTCAACTACTATTAAACTTATTGTCGTTTGAATTCAATAATACTCCATCATTTGCTTTTACAATGAGCTGAACTGAATATGAGCCAAATTATGTAAAAGTTTAATAACATTGCTTTTATTATAAAGTTGCCCTAGCTTAAGAAAGCTCATTTAGATTAAAGCATACATTTTAAAACTTTTATGAAAGACTAACAAAATGGATTATTCTGTGTGTTAAAATATTGATTTTCATAGAAACAATATTTATATTTCATTAATTGTTAATTTTCTGAAATGCATTAGATACAAATCGAACTAAAAATTGTGTAAATTTTGAGTATTTTGAAAATAATTAGTATTATCCAATTATTTTTTCATGCTTAGTTTTATCTAACAACCCATAGCACCAAAATAAATTATTCATAAAAGAATGGTTACGCAGTGTGTCTATTATTCCTGAAATCCAATTTTCTAAAATTCTTGTTTGGCAGGTTTGAAGGCTAACTCAAGCACACCGAAATCAAAATTGTCAAAACTCTGTCCAAAATAATGTTTGCAGAAGTCTGCGATTTTGGATTGATTTGTACCTTGTATAATTGTGTGAGACTGCCATATAACATGGTTTGTCCACAAGTAAAAACACGACTTCATAAAATATTTGTTAGAGATGCATGATGATATAATATAGAAGCGAGGTTGTTTTTGAGGAGCAATTACTAGATCGCTTACAATGTTTTCGAAGGGCAAATTTTGTCACACGAAACAACGTCGCGTCGCTAGATTAGAGGCCTCGGTGACAGATAAATGTTTATGAAAATTTTAATAGTTTTCCGTGTTACTGCACCATTTGCATTGCATGGTTTACCCTTTCCACTAAACAAAGCGATGTTTTGTTTACATTTGTATGTTGGTCCCTACAATCATAACAACAGTAAATAAATAAACTTCCGGAGCTTTACTAAGCCGTCATTAAGTCACAGCCAAATATAAGAGTCGCCGATGGCTTTACGTATATTCTACCAGAACTTGATACCACTATTATTAAGATCACCTTGTCAACCTGTTATTTGAATGGCGAGTGTTATTAAAATGCAAATTTTACTGCGTGTGTATAACAAAGCAATTGAATGATTTATATTTTCACGGAAATATATTATTTGAAAGCGTTACGCAACTATGTCATTATTTAAAATAGTTCATTTTCGGCTAGTTCTTGTGTATGAAGAGTTTATAAACAAGTGAGTTCGAACATTTTACACTAAATTGCTTATTTGCGTATTGGAAGGACTTGCATAACGATTGCGTATCGGAACCTTAAACGTCATTTTTGTGCATTTCTGGAGCAACACTCAAATGACCAGATGGCGTTTGGGATCAAACGAAATATGCATTCCTTAAGAACTCGGATAAGAAGCACGTTGCGTTGGCTAAGTCCCAACTATCTTTTAACAAAATGGAAAAACGCACAACCTCAGGACATCATCCAAATTCAAATGCAGATTTTGAAGTTTGTATCATCCAAAGCCGCTATTTTTGAGTGGCGTCCAACTCGCCTAGGCCCTCCTTCAATATTTTACCGGTCGTCGGCTACTGGCTATTACACTTGTTTAGTAATTTTCCATTTGATAATATGGATCAGCAACACAGCCGTATTTTTGGGAAACTCCCAAAATCTTACTGGCAGTTTCTTATTCCACGCACTTGTCCTATTTTGCTGCACAACTTGTGTGATATACGATCAATATGTTATGGATAAGCATTCAGAAATAACACATATGCTAAACATGCTTGGTGGAAATCTCGACGGCATTGGACTAGGGCCACTGACAACAAATACACTAAAGTTTGTCATGCTTAACGCACCAACAACAACTATTCTGGTCAGCGCCATGGTTTCACTTAACCGACTGTTACAAATCTGGCCACCTCACTCATTTTGGAATGTGTTCCTTTTCCTAAATACTTCTTACGATTTGGTCTGGCAAATTACCCTCGCAACTTTGCTAATATTTCAGGTCCTATTTCCAAGTTATTTAGCAATTTACAAGGCTACACAAAATTTGCTGGATGCAATGAAGGCGCCAAAAGTTGGAAACTTTGTTTCAAGGCAACGATTCTTTGTCCGATATCGACGTCTTCAGGTTTTGGCAAATTCTGTAAACTTGTGTACTGGAGGTCGACTCTCATTTTGCTTCAAAATACACGTCATGTTAATTACCATTCTTATGAGCACAATTCTCGTGGTGCACAAGCTTAGAATGACTGCAAGTCATATTGAGGTCATTTTAAGTGGTTATGTTATTGTTATAATGTTACTATTGATTACAACAGGATATGGTTTTCCAGGGAAATGTAATGATGCAAGTTTGGAAATAAAACGTATTTGGAAACGGCAATATCAACTGAGTTCTTATGGACTGGGTAGGATTGAAAGGCGAATGGTAAAAAGTTGTAGGGATATTAGATTGTTTGTGGGGCACATTGACTTTTACAATAAAGGTACTGTGCTAACACTGCTTTTGTTTGTGGTTGAAAATATTGCCACATTTGCAATGCTTGTGGGACATTAGAAAAAAACGAATATCTCTAGTTTTAGGCAAATTGTACGAAAGGATGTACGTAATTTTAAGCAATGCATGTAAATATTGAAAAGGGAACTGTATGAAAATTTTACCTAAAGGACATATATTTGAGTAAAAAATCTTAAAATGGTTCCAAAATTTTGAATTGGGAAGAATGAATCTAATAAATTATTGATTTGAGCAGAAGGGATAACCTTGAAATTGTGTTGAGTGAGTCTGAAAGTTAATAAGCATAATAAAAAAAACTTAAACTTGTATACTATTTTTTTAATCGAAATTTTATTCAACTAAAAGCTAAACTCATACAAGTTAATCTATTAATAATTTGCTAATGTTTCCGGATGAAATTGCCTTTTGTGTCTTCGTAGATAAGCGGCCGCTTTCAACTTTGCTCCACACACGTCAC
>JAQIWN010003696.1:0-12577 GCA_034699025.1 Entomobrya cf. arborea Gr-Col-00668
TAAAATCTTTTAATTCCTCCTTGTTATTTTCTTTCCAAAAAAAATCGGCCCTTTCATGTGGAATGCTCCACGTATATACTGCAAGTCGGTATAATTATTGCACATAAACTATGTATGTATCTTTCCTTTTACTTTGATAATTCCTAAGCTGCTCGTTTTCCTGCCACTAGTGACGCGACAAGACGTAAAAGAAAAGGAGCTTGTCTATTCAAATAATAATGTAAGCAAAATAGGTTTGGAACCCTGAAACCAATTGCTACTTTTTGTAAGCCACATGTGTACACATATTATGGCGAAGGAGTGGAATAATGTCATTATCATTATTTTGCTGATATGCAAGTATTACTCGACACATACAACGCAACAACAGACACAATAATAATAGATTCCGTCGCTTTTTTTCAAATGCCCTTGTGAACTTTTCAGAATAATGGAATTTCGGCAATACCCTGCTACTTTCTTGTAGCCTCTTATCACAAGTAACATGCTGACGTAGCTCGGAAGCCTATCAGAGCAGATACAAAAACGGTTTCTAAAAGTTGAAACTATCTCCAAATAATGGAAAACATATAACCTTGTTTTAAAACCGTTAGCCTACTAGTCTACTAGTTGTGCCACATTTTATCAATGTGTACAAAAAAAGATGCGACCAAGTTATCTTAAAGAAAAAATTTAAAAATATTCAAAGGAGAGAAAAAAGAAAAGTAGAGGACAACATTTTTAAACACGGCACAAGGTTATTTCTAACATTGAACGTTTTTTCTTCAGCCAAGTCAGCAGACCCAGTCAAGTAGTCAAGTTATTTACACGTAATAACCACAATACATGAATACATTTATGCAATAGCTTTACTTCTAACGCCATATGTGTGCTTAGGTCTTAGGTGTCTCCAGTAAAGGGTGAAATTTTATGTGACTTTTCTAGAACATTTCTGCATCCAACAAACTATTGAATGGCCAAAGAAAACCCCCAAAAGCACCTACATTGCTCATTTGACATCACATCTCCCTAGTTTTGCTTTTATTCCGTTTTACTGTGGTACACATTCATAAATGACATGACACATTAATATAACACAAACACAACCACTCCTCTTCCAACAATGCGTCTTTCACTTTTGCTTGTACTCGACTTGCTGATGTGAGTAAAAGGCTGTCGAGACTTACAGAAAAGGAGGAAAGAACTGTGAGCTTAATGCAAGATGCATGCAGTTTTAAAATATTGACTAGATTCTTCAACTCAAGGTCATTTTTTCTCTAAGAGAAATGAATATGCCAAGAGCAACCCTACGTTTAGGATATGCAATGTCCAACAGCCAGCCGATACTTCAGCCACCGGAGAAAAGTACACGGTGAAATTTGTGTCGTCATATTGCTACACTCACACACAGTTTCACAACTGCTGCTGTTTGCCATTTCTTTACAATTCTTTTGTTAAGAAGATAAATGTAAAGTTGGTAGGAAATCACCTACCTTTTTGTTCTCCTTTGCGCTATTCACCCGAGAATTCAATTTTGCTTCGCAAAAAGGGAAACAAAGCAGGACAAAATGGAACAGCAGGACTGGAGGGAAAGGTGAGGTTGTAGTTGCAACAGAGAGCGAGAGAGGTACGAGCACTATAATGGTTTAGTTAACAAAATAACTTTGCAAGTACACCCGTATTATAATAAACTTATATGTCCATATATGAATACCAAAGGTAATCTTCCGTTTCATTTCTTTCACTCTTGATCCACTTGTGTTAGCTACTAGCAGCTTTTCAATTCACGAAATGTTCTACTACTGTTTTGAGTAAATATACAGTGCAAATACAGAACAAAATGGCATCATTGTGTTTTTTTCTAGTGGTAAATTGTTTTACTTTCATTTTACTTTGTGTGTGTGAAAAGTAGAGTGTACGTGGAGTATGGTCATAAGTCCTTTACTTTACACAAGGGCATCAAAACGAACATGCAAATCTTCTCTTTCCTTTGTGGAGAGATAATCAGTTTCTTTTTACTGCCTTACATGTAATCTACATATATCCCTATTGTATTCGCTCACGTTGTTGTCTCAAATGCGACACAATTCAGTAAAATTGTTTGCTTAATAAAGAAGGCTACAAGAGACATAATAAGCTTTGCATTGCAAACGTATACTTTTGTTTTATATACAACGTCAGAAAGCAATCATCAACATCATTAATGTCCTTAGCACCACCTTGAAACTAGCTCTACTTGTATCCAGCACCATCATCGCCATGATTACATCTAAGCTCTCACCCAGATTATCAAAATCCCATTCTATCCAAGCCCATATTTACTCTTATAATTGAGTAGATACTCAAATCGCCTCTTTCTCTTCTGTTTACACTGAAAGCTGCTTTTACTCTATTTTTTCAAGGGAAAATGAGCGAAAGCTTAAACCTTTAAACACATAGTATCAAATCATACACCAGACTGGCGGAATGGGCTACACAATTACAAGGCATATGATGAAGGTTTTATAGAAAATTTTCAGTTTACAAATTTCACCCATTTGCTCGGCTTAAATGTTTCCTCAAAACCACTTTCGCGCTTGGAGAGAGTTGATTACATGAGAGTACTTTTGCTGTTTTAGTTTTAATCAGTCTTTTAACCAAGTGGCAGTATAAGTAGGTACACATCAATAAATAAATGCTTCCGTACCATTCCAAACCCTTTCTCATTTCATTGCGAAATTCCTTTCTCATTTTCTCTTGGCGAATAAGTACAATTGCTTTTGTTGTTCTTGTGATGTTTTTTGTCTTGGTAGTAGTACTACTACTTTAATCAGTCCATCTAATCTCATAAATGTATGCAAAAATGTTTCAGCAGAAAATAGAACCGGAATGTGCTAACATATCGGACTATTTTATTTGCACGAGTGAGCACTCACTCAATCCTGAGTAAGCTTGTAATCCATCTTTATTCTGGACGATTTTTTTGTTTCAAGTGGCAAACTTTTTAATCTCTGCGGCAATTCGTGTTGTGCGATTATTCTATGGTTTGGTAGTATAAGCTATAAAATATATGCAACCAACTGGTTAGATTTGGATCAGTATAATAAACATGCAATATCCACTTCAATGCAATGTTGCAAAGTAATATGGATGGTCTCAGCTCCAGTTTCAAATTGCTTTTAGGAGACTAGATAAGATTAATGGGTGCAATGCGGTGACAAAAATAAAATTGTATTGTATGCATTTTGTAAAGAACTGTCCATAAAATTAGCCATTTTAAAATAATATGCTTTGATAAATCTTAATTTATACATTATTTCAATTTAATATACCAAACTATATAATGAAAACCATAAGTCAGAAATCGAGTACCTAAACTATGACCGAGGGTTCAATTAAAAAATGCACATAACCGACCTTAACCGTTCTTAATAGTTTAAATATTTTTTTGTGAAAAATTTTCTGTCCTTTTGAAAACGCCGGCCGACATCATTTTAAAATGAAATTTTATCTCCACAATCTTGAAGGCCTTTAAAATGTACATAAAGTTGTACTTCTGTATCCTACACATAAAAATTTTATACTTGCACGAATTTCATTATTATCTAATCTTAAAGTTCATTTGTTAAAACTAAGCGTAAATGAAAACGCAAACATTGAATCGTGTTCCAAGCGCATTAGGTAAATTTATCTGTATTCATTGTGATTTGGCCTTTTTGTGCGGTTGACGGTGTGACACTTTAATTTATATCATTACCTCAACCGTTCCCATACTATTATTTTGGCAACACAAATGTGTATTCTGTACACATTTTCCTACCATTCATAGGTTATCTCAATAAAATAAAAATGCAATTATCAAAATTACCATCTGTTTTTTCCTTCTCTCATTGTTTTACTTGTAGGTTGATAATCATTTTATTGAAGGTGATTTGAAAACCATTTTCTCTTGGCACTTACTGTGATTCCAGCAATTTTCAACAAAATAAATCGATCTTCATTACCATCGCCAGTTAGCAATTTGCAGTGAATACAAAAACTCTCAAGGTAATGTAAACACACATATAGCTGAAACACCTGCTTAAACGAGCAATACGACAAACCTAATGCCACAACAGTATCCGCCTTTCAGTCATTGACAAACTCGTGGGCAGGCATACAACAGCTATACTCCACACAACAATGGTTGTTCCAAACGAACCTATTATTAGCCTAGAAAAAAGAGAGAAAAAAACTAAACTGGCCTTTGTATGCTGTGTTGAAATGCTCGAAATAATTGGAAAATAATGAAAGTTTCAATTTACAAAATGGGATTTTTTTTTGAAAATGAGCGAACCTAGAATCCTTATGAGAAAATCAGAGAAACTACGTAGAGCATACATCTAAAATCTATACCACATATATATATGATCCCATGATTTTTTGGGCCTCCGTTTCCAGCAATCACATGAAGTTTTTTTGGCATATTGGCCCTGAAACAGCCAATAATACAAGTAGGCTACAATGGTGTACAGTAGAGGCTTTTTACTCCCAGAGCAAGTAAACTATGTCGTTAAAATGTTTTTGTGGGAGCCATGCACATGGAATTTCATTTTCTAAAGTACCCACACAGGTATTGATAGACAAAAAACTCCCACGACAAAAGCCTAGAAAAAAATTGTATGGAATTGGCATACAAACTTACAAAAACATATGTATAATATGCATTTTCCCATTGCTTCTTTCACTTTACTTTGGTAATACTCTCGTTTTCCAATTCACAGAAAAATGCGGCAATGGGCTATGGGCTTCTTTGAATGCCATTAATGACTATTCTTCAAAGAATTCCTACAAACTACAAAAACATGTTTGTCGTACTTTTCTGCTCAGTACTGGGCGTACACATAACATGCAACCTGTACAATTAGTACGTTGCCATTGCCATCCTACATGAGTTACATGACTAACCCTTGTTCTGACTGGCTGAACTTCCTGTGTCATGTTCTCAAGAATTTCTGGGCTCCATTCAGTAAAATAGAATGACAAAAAGGAATGACTGACACCATTTCCGGTGACAACGTAGAAATTCTTGTGAAAGCTTTCATTGTATTATGTGTACTCAAGTAGAATTTTGCAAAAGTTACTAAAGACATTTCTACATATTTCTTTGAGATTCTCACATTTTAAATATGGCATCAATATTCTATGTGAGTTCATTGCATTTTCATATAAAATCTTCAAGTTGTATATGCACATAGAAATGTGCGTGACTGAAGTTCAATTGCTTGTCGTAGTCGTTATGTCATTTATTTCATAGGTTTTCTATTTCTACGGCTCTTTTTTATCGCAACATCATTAAACTGAATTATCTCCGCAAATAATGCAGCCATGTTTGATAGGTGGTCCGAATGGCATTTTCTTTTCGATTCAGACCAATAATGCAAACTAGCTGAATCGCAAACAAATGACTATGAACCAAATACAGCCATCAAAATCAAATAAGAAGAGTCCATTTAAATTCAAAAGCAAGCTGTATTTTCATGCTTGTCAGTTGTTTACCTATACAAATATTACTTCTTGTTTTTTACTGGTTGGTATACTGTTCCAAGTAAAACAACATTTTTCCCGGTAATGAAAATGTACCACATAACCTCTCTCACAACTGGTCATTTCACGTGTTTATGAACATGCGTTGCCGCAGCACCGATCTCCTTGATATATTTAGAGTGAACATATTTGTCAAAATAGCGAACGAACCACTTTCGTCATATTGGTAAACTGATCTCGCTTTTTTGATAGATGCAAGCATTGTGGTACATTGGGGTATGTATTGAAAATCGTCTTCAAACTGTGTAGATACTTCAATTCAATTCAAACCACCACCAGCAGTATTAAACAGAAAACCATATGAGCTAATTTTGTTTGCATTGAGAAATCGATTCACTTTGCAAGTGATTCAACGCAGCACAGCACAATATGTATTGCGGGATAGACAACAGCATGCAGCATTCATGCATGCATATTTCTGGAAACAGGAACAGACGAAGAGAACGATGATGTAAATACTTCACATAACATACATTCATTATGGACGAACCAAGAAGAGAAAGAAAGATGAAAGCATACCAGAAATATCAGGTTATGTTACATTGTGTGAAAATATTACTGCCTTATTTGCCATCAATTGCTTTTCTCGTCTGACGTTCTCTCTATCACTTTCCATTTCGTATTTTCATGCATCCCATCGTGAAAATACGCAAAAAGTTGAGCAATATGCGAGTATGTAAACAAAAAAAAAGATTTACTTTCTTTCCTACGATGCTGCCGGTGCTTTTCCTACATATTTCTTTAAATTTAGTGAATGGTGAAAATGTGCAATAGACCTGAAAACTGGTACAGTAAATTCAAATTGTCTGCAAGTGAGCGAGTGTGAGTGAGAAAATGATTTTATTTTGAAGCTGGAATTTTTTATTATGTGCCAGAGCCCAGATCAGAGTATTGAAGAGTAAAGGTTGTTCCTCCTGGTATCCCTTCCGGATAATAATATGTATAGTATATAAAATTTTGTTGTTGCTGCAAATTGCATTATTTGCTAGTAAGCGTGTAGTGCTTCCAACCTTGCTTTTATGTTGAACAAGTAATGTAATGTGATATGATATGACACACTTATTTTGCATTTTGGATTTACCAACAAGTCTACTTTTTATACATTTCATGCAGCTATTTGGATCAAAATTTTAAAATATTGAATCATTTTTTTCCTTCCTAAACAAAAACTCAATGACACGCTACTCACGCTAGGATGCACCTTATATTCCTTGCGAGTCCGAAGCAATACAAAAAACCAGTCAACACAGCATAAAAGTATTCAGCTAGTTGTACTAGAATCTCTATCTCCAGCTATATTAGCCAACACTGCAAAAAAGAGGCGAATGTGTAATGTGCTGAGAGTAGATCATGAAGAAGCTTTATGAAAAACTGAGTCCTGATACGTTGTGGTGAAGGACCAATACTTTTGTAAAAATTAAGAAATTGTTTAGCTGAAGATAAAAAGAATCTTTGAATACCCCGTATAAGTCTACAAGAGTCTACAATAACAGGACAATATTTTAAGGGAAAAGAATGTACGACAGACTGTAAAAGCGCTTTAATAAATCTATGCTACAAGCAGTTTTCCCAAAAATAACAAGAAAAAAATCACGAATAATTTTAGCATACGTTGCGTGTTTATTCACCACAGGTTCACTATATCCTACATCATCACTATCACATCACCTACAATTGAATCATAAATTCAATTTACCACTTTTGCTTTCAACAAAAATATGAAACAAGATCACTCGTTCACTCTTCTTTATATACGCTTTAGAGTAGAGCATCACTCTCTCATCTTTGATTCGCTTAAATAGCTGAGAGAGTTTTCTGAAAACAACTTTCTTCTTTAAACCAGCGCTCAGTTGAGTGGCATACATTTTCTTACGGCGATACCATTTCGTTATCGCCAAACGTTTCCTTGAGTTTTAGTTTTAACCCACATCTAAGGCATGTAGGATTCGTTTTCTTCACACGAAAAATTATAATCAGCACGTTTATGGGAAAGACAGTAGTGGTAAAGGCACTCATCTATGAAAACTGAAATTCACTCCAAAATTGTTTACCTCACATCACGAAACTCGATCTGTTTGTTTACACATAAACTCGTTCCCGACTCGTTGGAGATTTTTAAGTACATGCGAGGAAAATAATAGTGCGAAAATTTAGAAATCAAAGATGTGTTTTAAATATTACCTCGAGTTTCGATTTATTATTGCACGAATGTGAAAACATCTCTTTTGCTAGCAAAATAAAGACCCTTTTCATACACAAATCACAATTTAACTCTTTAAATCAGAAGATATGGCTATGGTAGGCTTTTACTTTTTGTACTTTCACTTTAATAATATAAAATGTATTAGCTGAGAAAAAGCTCTTTTTTTGTTTCCTACGGCGGTATACATCCGTGGAACTGGCAGTGGGCAGAGAACAAGGGAAAAGGATTTAATTTCCGTGTCGATGATTGTCATCCATAAATATTTTCCTTTGGCAAGCAGCTCCATAACGTACCATCACATAAGTATGCACACATTTCTTTACTACGTATTTTTTCCTTTCTCTTGTGCTGCAAAAAGTACAACACGATGCTTTTTCGAAAAGTATGCCACGACAATGACTACAAATGTGCCTATGCTGAGGGCGATTTCTGTTCCCCATTGTATGCTTCTAGTACGGCGTATGCTGTTGTGTAGACTTACGATTAGTGCTACGAACAGAACGAAATTTCGTTTTGTCTGTTAATATTAGCATTTTTGTCCGTTCCTTCTGGATAGCAAAAAAATGCTTGACTCAAAACTATAAATACAATGAACATGCCACACAGAGTTACGGTGAGAATCCTAGAACAATGACTATATTGTGAATACGAGTAAAAAAGTGCCTTGTACATTCGTTTCTTCTGAGACAACCTATGTTGTCCAATATGAGCTCAAATATGAGCTCGTTGTGATTTAAATTAGATTAAAATTGCAAGACATAGAGACATAGTATTTTAAATAAAAAGGGAAGGAACGCCTAGAGGTTATTTCTTTCTTTTTAATGTTCTAAAAGATGAAAGTGGAAATCTTATGAACACAATGGTGTCGAAATTTGGGTACTGAAGTAAATGTAAACTCAGACCTTGCGACTAGCACTTTTAACATAATTTCAATATGTTACATGTAAATGGATTTATTAGTTGCAAAAACCCCTGCAGGTAAAGTGAATGGAAGTATTTAAGGCACATAAATAAACAGGAAAGGTATTCTCAGAAATGAATGAGCACAAATGGAACAGAGCAATGTCATTTGTTTTGGCATTAATGAAATTTTTCTCATGTACATATATTTAAGTGCATAGATAACTGTCAACAAGGCGGTGAGAACTTTTTCTAGGGAAAAATAATTCAAATAGGTAGGTCGCAGTTTTAAACAAGTTCAGCAAATTGAACATGGAATACGTACACGTGTAACCAAACAACACTGTGTTTTTGCGCACATTATTCTGTTCTTGCGTAAAAAGCCACAAAAGGACATAATGCCTTATTTCTTCACTCTTTTTGTGTAAAGCATTAAAGAATATAACTCTTGCTTCATGCTTATTCCAACGATATCCACGTTCCTAATAGAACCCGAGAGAAGAGGTGGAAGGAAATGAAGAAAAAAAGGATACAGGAAAGAATAAAAAGTTATCTGTACTCTGTCGCTACCAATTCCAAGCTTTGTAAGCAAGTAGTGGTGATGGTAGCAAGAGTACAGGATGATTTCATTATTTCATTTCCTCCTTCTGAATGTATACATAATGCATATTCACGCGAGCTTTCCGCCTTTTTATAATGGATGTTCCATGGAAAAGCATTTTTCTTCAATGTTTTCCAGTATCCACTGCTCATCCTCGTTCCTGATGACATGCTCATGCATTGCAAAATAATACAATGTCTCCTATTTAAAGAGTGAATACTTTAGACAAAGCAAATATCTAGACTTCAAGCGTCTTTATAGCATATTATTGAGTACATTATTGTGCTTTTAAAAAGTTAGTGACACAGTTAGTGATATTCTCCTGAATTGATATGCAGATAGATGAGCATTTTTGCAAAGTTCGCTACAGAATACAATGTTACTTTTTCACAAGTAAAATCTTTTCCTATTTGTATAATGAATATGAATGTTGCGTATGTTTGGCTTGCTACATGAATATTCGCAGGTAAATTACACAAAAGTCTGGGAAAGCCTCAAGTTTTACTCAAGGAGAAAGTATGATGAAATATACTGAACTACGTAAATATACACAATGAACAATGTAAATAAAGACGATCATCCTCAAAAAAGTAAAGTGCATAAAAAGATACGGTAGACATAGTTGGTGAAACACTCATGAACTCGTTTTGTATAGTCTCTTTGTATTTACTGGAGCAACACACTGGTCCTTCTGCAAAAACCTTCTATAGCAACGTACGTACGTTGTCGTATGTACAACCAAGAGTCTTTTTTCATTTCCATGTAACAACACATCATTCACTACTTCCAGTGAAAGGAAGATGATATGGTATGGTTATTGTGTGTTTTCGTGGTGTGTGTGAGAGTGCGGTGAACTATCCTCGAGCACAAGACCGGATTTCCATTACTATTATGCATGCAAGCCTTAAGCTTACTTTTTTAAGTAATGGTATCCAATAGAGCTGATGGTCATAAAATGCCTTTTATTTGCCATCTGGCTTAAAAATCCTTTTTTCTTTCTCGAGGTCCATGTGAATATCATTTTCTCCTATATTTCTTTTTTGAGAGAAATAGAATATAAATGTATTTATTATGGCCTATCACATGATTGTAATAATAGGGTAAATTCTTATGTATCCAAACAAACGTGCTAGTGATATCCATAATTTTGTCATAACTTCGTATGTACTGCGCAAACTTATTAAATAGTTACCTAATATGTCGAAAAATGGAGAAAGTTGATGTAAAATGATACTTCATGCTATAATGTTGCATATATTATGAAGTATGAAACATATTAATGTATACCGATGTACCTTTAATAATGATCGTTATTTTCAATGAGCTCATAAAAATATTGATGTGGTGCATCAAGACCACCCGTTTCCAATATTAAGCTGAAATGTGGGACAAATGAAGACAAATTTAAAAAAAACGATGGTTATTAGTAAAATGAACCCCATACATCATTTCCTGCAAAATATGTAGGTAAAAAGAGCGATCCATAGTCTGCTACAGTGTATTTCACTGTAAAGCATAAAATTCGTCCATTTAGCTATCCATATTCATAATGATATACAATGACACGCTTATTAGTTATTATGAATGTACTAACTACAGCAGTAACCTATATGAAACTATTGTGCACAAGATTTGCTCGGAAATGTAAAAAGATGTCTTTGCTTAGTTCAAAAGTTTTTTGCTCTTTTGAACTATTTATCGATTATCAGTATCCAGTACACCACCCAACAGTCAGAACACGATAATCAGCTACACATGACTGGAACTTTTCTGAAGAAAAGTAAATAGTCAATACACAATAGTACTATCGCATGACTCTGTTTTAAGGTAGTATATTATTATTTGCTATGAATCTTATGCTCAAATCAAGTCTACAAAAAAACTGGTTGGCGAGTGGCTGAGAAAGGGACTGTGATGTTTAGAATAATTTAAACCTAAAGATTCCCTAAACACTGTACTGCTGGTTCTACTGCATCGTGCTTTCGAAGTATCAAGCTGGCTAAAATGTAGAGCAATAGTTCATATCAAACCACACCACAAATGACATACGAACTGGCCGTCATAATATCAGCCAAATTCATTGCAACCGACAGGTTTTTTTGGGCTTTGACGTTCTTATTCCGTGTATCTGTAAGAGGATATCTGTTCCTTCTTTCTTTTTCACTCCGGCTTCATTAGATTTCAGGATCGACCTATTTTCTCAGCGTGTGCACAGAATTTTGATTATCTCAGCTCACCACCACTACCACTGTAGCTGTTTTCGCTGTATCCAATATTGAAGTCCATAGTGGCAGGGTAGGGTAAAACAAGAACACCAACGCAATAAAGTCAAAAAGTATTAGCTCTGGTCTCTTACATGTTGGTATGCTGGCACGCATAATATGTGCAAAACAAACTACACAAGCTACATAGAAAATGGCTACCAATCATTTACAAATGTTTTCGACGCCTTGTCTTCTTCAAAGACGATGTTTTTACCCACCAGAAATACTAAGCATTGATACAAATAGTTTTGTGTAACAATATTAGTCCATTCAAATACCACAACATTCGTCTCCAGTAAATAAGCATAATGTAAAGACCAACCATAAGTAAAAACTACATTCGATGGAACTGTCGTAATAGAATATACAAAATGTTTATGCAATGCCGAGCGAGGATCGCAGAGATTACAGCAGTTCCAAGAAAATATAATTATCCATTTTAATCAAGTTTCTTGATTTATTTCATAAAGTGTAGCAAATAAGTTTTAATTAAAATCAGAATTAACTTAAGCAATCTCTAGGTTTTCAAGATTTGACGGGATGATATAGCACAGTTTGCACTAAATATTTTTGGGTGTTAATTGTAAAATTCAGTTTTGTCAATTCCATATAGTTAAGGGTTCGGTTTTTAGTCGAATGAATAATTTGTGTGAAAATTAACTCTGTGCTTTGTTACATTGTTATTTCTTATAAAAACAAATTTTCATTATTACGACAATGGCATTCTTTAACCTTTAGAAAAATCCAAGGACAAGCTTACCCATTTCAAAAAACATGCATCGTGTGACGACGAGAGAACTCGATTAATCATTTTCATTACAAAAAACCAAACTTCATGAAAATACATGTTGCTTACGAAAGGAAATCAATACACTTAAATAATAAAGCCCGTAATAAACTAATATGCTTTTAGATTACGAAAAGTAACTACTGAAATGTTATATGTGTAAATGTTCATCAAGTCCACAGCAATAAACTACGTGTTCTACATCGATACATAAAATGGGAATCAAGCTGTTCTGTATGTGGCACCTCATCATCTGTTCTCTGTTTACATCTCCTTTC
>JAQIWN010003697.1:0-12572 GCA_034699025.1 Entomobrya cf. arborea Gr-Col-00668
GCCGCATATGTGCACACGTAGGTATTTCCATAATTTATGTTGTGTTGTAAGTCCTACCACCTACCATCAAAATGATGGTTGGCAAGAATGTAAAAAGCTAGGTAAAAAATAAGCCGCTTTAGGTTTCCTTTTTTCCCAGATTGTTTTAAATAGATACACATACACGCTCTCGCTCTCTCTCTCTCTGTACACATCTTCTCGTTGTGCTTTACCTTTTTTACGCTCATAAAAACTCATTGTGAAAATCAACGCATTTTCTTCTTTGTTCAGTAGCGATACTTTCCGAGAGAAAAATTGGAGTCTTCCTCACAGCACACAAGCTTATGCGTCTTGGCGAACGTGGCGAAAACCTTTTAAAAAGAAGCAAACGTACATAATTTATATATTTACACACATATTATATATTTTTTTGCTTACGTGCTGGCTGTATTAATAATACTATTTGTAAGTGGTTCTCTGGTCTGATATTCTGTAGCCATTTTGAAGGAAACTCAACCTGGCAAACTGTATATGTGCTAAGAAAAAAATGAAATAGGTTTGCAAAGGGTTTTTTTCTTCCCTTTACATACACGTAGATGGTCTATAATTTTTATGAAATATGTGAGCTATGTTGGAAATTTCAGTCACGTGTAAATAACGAGCAGTGTGGATTGCACATAAGGATAAAGCAAACATTGAATGCAGTGTAATAAAACTGAGACTGACCCATTTTTCACTTGCAAGAAAGAAGAGAATAGGATGGAGGAGATGGAGCATGGGAAAAAATTGCAAAGATGAAAAAGGAAGGCACATACACACTCCCATTCCATCTCTACCTATCGTATCATCATCCTTTTATTTCATCGCCGTCATCTTTTTCATTCTGCAAGCAGCATTGTAATAGCTTAATGTTTGGAATCGCCGTTACGTGATAACTTTTCCCTCTCTCTATTTGACTGGTATTTGCAGGTGTAGAAATAAGATGTATAATTTTCACTTTTAAAACATTCGGACATAGTAAAAGCGATTTTTGCACTTGTATTGTAACAATAAAAGCAATTACTTTCCTAACTTGGTTGGCAAAAATGTTAGTGAGCCTCGGTTCTGCTCAAAATTTAGTTTCCGGAATATGAAAACAATTTTTCCAAAACTGTATTCCAATTCCGAAATTCCAAGAATCACGAAAACTCACATATTTTCTGTATGTATGTATGTCGTTCATCATATCATGAATATACACAAAATTTATGAGTTCATTGATAGACCCTGCAAAGGGCTCCTAACAATGTTCGTATGATATTATAAGGTAGAATGTTGCTGATGATAAATTGTTTAATAGAAAATAGTTTCTTTCATCCTTAATGCCACCTATAAGTCAGCCGTGCTGTTCTAGAGCTTAAGCCGGATAACACGTTCTTTGCAGCGTGAAAAAGAATATGATTATTAAGTTCCGAAGAAAAATATGGAGCATTTTAAGAATATACAACGGAAAAGCGTCCGTCCGTGTCTGTTAGTTTAAACTGGCTTGCTGATAATTGACACAAATGTGGCATGCCCCTGAGGTTAAATTCGTTGGCTCGCATATTTTTTTGTATCATTTCACACAACGTATTGAGTTAAAGGTATTTTTAAGATTATGCCATTAATTAAGATTTGAAGTGTCACGAATAAGTTATCGTTGTAAATATGTTCACTTTACGAGGAATGCACTTGAACTTGGTTCCAAGCGGTTTTACCGATTTACTTTAAAGATAGACACGACAAACACACATAGTATTTGAAACTTCTCCCAAATACTACTATCCCTAAGCTGTGCCTACAGTTGAGTCCCATTTAACTATCACCCAATCCATATGTATATCCTTCTGCTCCAGTATTCCTTCCGGAAAAGGCATGTACGCTAATCCTCTCCTCTTGTACCATCATCACCTTTACTTGAAGGCTTGCATGGTGTGTAGTGTAGAAATGTAACATATTATTTAAAGTATTTTCTCATTCTTCTTCCTTTTCTCTTTCCTTTCTCTTCTGACGTAAAATATATGAACGTACAACATTTTTTTTTCTTTTCTTCTTGCTACTCTTGTCATACAGGCGGCGGTGAAGAATGGGGCGATGAAGAATGTGTGAATCCTCTCGGAATGCAATCAGGAAAGATAAACGCATCACAGATCACAGCATCCTCATCTTTCGATGTCAAAAGTGTCGGACCACAAAATGCGAGGTGAGTTTTTCTCTGTATTCATTCTCTCTATTTCATTCTTGAAATATTTGATTTACCACATGTACAAATACTGAAATGAATGGAGCATGCCATCCCATTACCACCGAACAGTCAACATCAGAGAGAGCAGCGAAAAGGCTGCTGTTCTGCTCATCCCATCATCAGATTTTCCTGCTTTCTTTCATTTTCATTTCCACAGCATCGTATTGCCGGCAAACAAATACGTGAATAATATTTTATTCCAACTTCATGTTTTTTATGCTCCGCAAGAACTGTTACAGTTACAATCCATACTCCATACTATGTAGCAGTCTAAGGCGCTGTCATACACATTACATATAAATACTTTTATGCTTAAATCAACCATTGAAATCTTCCATGTGTACTCAAACATTCAACACATCTACCCACCATACGCATAACATCATTTCAGTCGTCCTGTTTGTTGAAATCCATGAATCTACACCGAATGTGGAGCTTTTCTCCGGTCTAAATTTTCCTTCTCGAATTTTTATCCCTTTCTCCTGTCACTATCCAGTATTTCACTACCTACGCTCAAATCAGCAATCAAACAGCAGCCCTTCTGCTGCATTTGCATTGTACAATCTAACTGATAAGAGGACAAGATTTGATTAATGTTCATTGCAAACATTGGAATATTTCCTGATTGCGCTTTCATCTTTCCCGTTTTCTCACGTTGCCTGAAACGTTTGCTTACATTTCTTTAAAACTATTTTTCGATTAAATTTAACTGTTGAATGAAATCAAATACAACGAAGTAAAAAGTACTTAATAACATAAGTTACGTTCTTCGTGCAATAAAATATCGAGCAATTTGATAAATCGATCTCATGAATTCGGCATATATTTTTGTCCCCATGTTTAACTTTAATTTAATTTAATTTGGACATGATTTAAACTTTGAATAGATTACAAATGTTTGTAGACTCAAAAAGGAATAGTATACTAATTTTATTATATCATATTATATTATAGATGTCATCCAGCACGAACAGTAATTCGACAAAACTAAACAATTAACTAGTGAAAAAAGATATAAGTATTCCAAGTTAATACATTCAAAGAAAAGGGAAAAATCGCAAAAGCATATAGGTTTTAAGTTTTTTAAATGCTGCCACTGTAGACCTCCCTATTTAACCTACAATCCCTCTTCAAGTAACTTGACTTCCAAGAAGTTTTGCCGACAGAGTCAACCTAAGTATTATTGACCTTATTATGTCAACTAAAAAGTTAGTTATTTTGTCTTAAAGTAAATTCGTTTAGTTAGACCCCTGCGGTAACAGCAAACGTACTACTACTTTTTTCATAAGGACAAAAGGGGTATCCTGTTCCGGGAATACAATGACTAAAAATAGCAAAAGGACTGAGACCCTTTTCGTCAATGTTGGGTGCAAAAATACAAAGATAAAAATGTACCCAACACCAATTTTACACAGACAAACATCCGACACATTCTTTACGATCCATCTCTCTTTTAAGGATGATGATGACAATTTTTTAGAAAATTTCCAGCATCAATTTCCAAGTATACGCTCTGTAGTAGAACATATATTAAGTAAGTAGAGTAATACAAGCCTTTTGGTCGTTGAGTAGTAGTGGTAGAGGTGGTGGCAGTAAAAGTAATATAATGTCAGTGTGCCAAAGGAACAATTTTCCCTCTGGATATTATTTCCGGTGACAAGACTGTCAAATTTCAGCATATTTCTACTACCAGCAGCAGCAGTACAGAGAAACGTCCGTTGAAAAGTTCTTTTTCCTTTGCTAGAATCATGAAATAATTGTTCATTGTATTTCATAATAGTATTTCTTACTTCTACTGACACCCCCACTACTTTCATTCCATATACTACTAGTTTAAAATAGGCGGAGAACGTTAAGTATAAAATATTTGCCATTCTTACAAAGAGCAGAAGCAACACACAAAAAAGAGAAGAAAAAGGCTATGAGACCTAAAGTGCTTCTCAACAAAGCACTATTCAACTTCCTTGTCACGTTCGTTAAAAACATGGATATGATTTCAGGACAGAAATGTATATAATTTTATTTTATATTACTTGTACTTATACATCTCAGTTAACTTAAGCAGCTGAGAAGTTTTATTGTAAAATGTTGCATTTGAAACTTGGGCCTTATGAAAGAAAGAATAGGCTGATCTTGTTGTAAAGTACCCTTATTGTCATCCAGCTAAAGTAGTTATTGCATTATGTAATGTACTTAGGATGTACATTTGTTTTGTTGGGATTTCCTTGTAGTGATGATAAGTAGAATGACCTAAGAAGTCAAAGGGGCAATACATGTATGGAAGAACCATCATACGATAAAAAATACAGATGTAGAACACGAAATTATACTCTAACTCTACACTAATAACAGAAAATGACACAAATAATTTAATCTGTTAATAATAGAAAGCTGCAATCAATTGCAATTCGAAATGATTATTTTGGTAAAAAATGTGAAGGTAATCGTCAAAGTCAGTTCATAATCTTGAAGTTCTAGTCGCATTACATTTCATGTACCCTTTTCTTTCAATAATCAACTTTTATCAACTCAGTGACTTTCGCAGCATAATAAATTGAGTAAAATTTTAACATTTTAGAGTTAAAACTCAAAGGGTATCTAATTAATAGACAACCCTTGTCCCTCTTTGTTTTTTGCCCATTCTATTATGTACAGACGGACTCCCCTTACAAATTATCTGAAATGACAATGACCGCACATGTTGAAAATATTAAATGACCATAGAAGTCAGTGTCAGCCGTCAGAAGAGCGAGGACACATTAACAATTCTTGCAAAGTTTTTGGTACAGACTACGACCACATTAGTATTATGATACTATACGGTGCGTGTGTGTGTATTGTACTGTGCTGTGTGGTAGTACCTCAGGAGAAACCGGATGTTTTAGCAAGGACAGAAAGGAACAAGGGTATGCGGAAAAGTTATTTCTGAAATATTTCCTTGGGCATTTACGTCTGTTTGTGGCATATTTGAGAAACCTGCCGCAACAACGAGAGAGAGAAGCAACATCAGAAGAGAAGATCGAGCAACCAGCATATCGTCATACAAAATAGCAAATAATGCAATGGTAATGGTGGTACTTCCGGCAGCCAAGGCAGAAGAGGCAAGCAGGCATAAGGTCTCTTTGCTCCTTTGCTGAATAATGCTCTTTAGCCAAAATACATCCTTTCTTCATCCGGACCAGTATAACAAATACAAAATACATACGAATATGTTGGCAAAAGCAGTCCTTTGAAGTGTACCGCGAAAACCTAACAATTTTATACAAAATATATCACATTATACAGAACTCACTGAGACAGACATACACAAGAACAATATACACACAAGTTGGTACACACGTCATCTTCTTACTTCTTCTTTTATTTCTTTTGTAGTGGTAGTTGCCAAAATATATTACGAGATGAAGGAATTCTAAGGTCCCAAAACGATGGTGGATGTTTTAATGCTATTTCTTTATTTTTCTGTATACTACTGTCTTTTTCTTAGTATTTGTTATAAAACAAGTATGCTACCAAGCAAGTAAGGATAAAACGAAAAGACGACCAAGCGACATGTCTCTCTTTTCCATCTGATATTATATTCACAAGTCACAACCATTATTATGGTTGAGAGGATAAACCTCCATTTCACCAGTACTACTCTATTAAATTCAACAATTCCAAATAAAAACACAGAAAACAGAGTACAAATGCACATTGAAGTATAGTCTATGAAAATACATGAAACCTAATACCCACAAGCTGCCTTACAGTATGCGAAACACAATATGCACCGTAGACCGTAGTTCTCTCCATT
Source organism: Entomobrya cf. arborea Gr-Col-00668 (assembly GCA_034699025.1). Lineage (NCBI taxonomy): Eukaryota > Metazoa > Arthropoda > Collembola > Entomobryomorpha > Entomobryidae > Entomobrya > Entomobrya cf. arborea Gr-Col-00668. Next base: position 6,039 of record JAQIWN010003697.1, read on the forward strand.
CCATCTCGAGTCCTCAACCACAGTGAGCAAACTTAGATAGTAAGGAGCCTTAAAACAATATACCAAGCCAAGAACGTGATAACGATGATGATCATGATAGTCTTCCTTATTTTACTTCCTAAATATGAATACAATACAGTCTGGAATATCTTACACTTTTGTCTTTTACTTGTAATATTGATACTAAAACTAGAACTAGAGTAGAAATATGATATTTACAATTCGCACTATGCGCTGAAAGACCAAATGACATTTTTTACATCTACAGTTTCTGAATTGAAATTCTCCACAAAATGTTTCCTACTGAACTGGGTGAAGATACAGAATACAGTTCAGCTCCCAATATTCATAGGTACATATTTTCATTCTTACAAAAAAGAAAGCAAAACTTCGTATTGAAAATTTAAAAACATTTCTTTTTTGCAAAGGAAAATAAAAATTGCAAGCACAAAAAAATAGAACAAAAATATATGTAACATATTTCCGTCCGTGTATCATTCCTTCCATCAATGATGCTCATTTTATTTCCAAGTTTTTCGTGTTTCCTTTTTTCCTTTGTACTATAACCTATCTCTTTCTTTGTTTCGTTCCTTTTTTCGAGCGTTCCACTTTTTCCGGGCATTTGAAAAGTGGATGTCGCTTTTTTTATTTCGCTATCGTATTGCCTTAATGTACATGAGCTGGGTACATAGTTGAATGTTGCTTTGGGAGAGCCCTCGGGAAGCAAAAGTGAATTTTATTGTCCTTTTCTTTTTTACATGCAGATATTATAGAATGCCTTTTATTCTACTTGGAAGTGTATAGCCCTTATATTAACTTGACGTCAATCTTTCTGTTCCTTTTTAAATGAAAGCAAATTCCACAACCATTCGTTCCCTATCATCAAGAAGACTATACTGATGGTGTACTATTGGCTGAAGAGAAAAAAAAACGATAATAGAGTTTTGTATTCTTTTACACAAAATACGTAATCATAATGTACATTCAGGGAAAGTATGAATATAGCATGTATGCAAAAAATGTTTGCTCTCCAGCAACTTTCATAATAATATATTTCCCATTTTTGCAGAGACTCAACACTCGGGTGTGTACTGTGTCTTCTGTTTTTATTTTTTAGATATAGTTCAAGTCCCATCATTTTACATGAGGGCTATCATGCTGTCCCATAAGAATAAGAGAAGGGCTGAAATTGACAATCGAAAATGCAACTTTACTGCTTAAAAAAGTGTAAATTTTCTGGAGTAGCTGTTGTTTATTGTTTGGAAAAGTTGATACTACCAGAACAACACCAACGTTAACCAAACCCACACGTTTTGAAGGTCTCCAGACGACACTACGTTTACGCTGTGCTGTGAAAATTGAGCTCCATAAATTCTCGAGCAATATAATTTAGAAATGGCTATTTCACAATTCATCTAGACATGCACACAGTAGTAGCATAGTATACAACAGAGAAAAAAAGAAAGAAGTATAGCTGAATGGTAGTAAAGTGAACTCGTTAGAAAGTATAAAGTTTAACTTAACGTCTCTCTGCTCAACTACTTTGGGTAGAGTTTTTTTTACAGGATAGAATAATATGGAGTTAAAGCGATGATGGGAAATGGGAAAGAAGTGGAGTGAGTGGAGTATGTGTGGACACAAGAGTTGTTTTTCTAGAGAATTTTAGAGTTTGGTAAATAGTGATAAAACCAATAACTTTTGTTGTTGTGAAGGAGAAGGTATTATATGAGAAGAGTGTAAAAAACAGTAAAATCGGGGAAGATCAAGGGACGACGAGACGAGAACGAGATACATATATGGAAATGAAAATATATGAAAATTTGCATCTATGAGTGTTTTTATACCCGTCGGCTTTCCTTTTTGAAAAAAGAAAGCACTTTAAAATTAAAATATACATTGTTTGCGAGTGTACATAGAAAGTGCAAGCATATTTAGTAGAGGTTTGGTTAGGTTGTCGTGAATGTTTTCGAAAATATTACGTGTACCGTAATTTTAACAATTTGGGGCATGGTAAAGAAATGTTTGTTGTTGGTGCGGTTGTGTTGTCATTTTTTCGGGCGGGTAGGCACATCTTCAGATTGGTTTTCACAATATTATTCAACTGATTCTTTATTATGTAGGAATGTAACTTGGATATCATAGCATAACCGAACAAAACAGCTCCACAATAGCGTTTTTCTATCCTGCTGAGTGACATGGGGAAAACTGATGAAAGATTTTTCTTCCTCTCGAATTTTAGTATTTCTTTTTCAAGTAATGTATTTGTTTTGCAAGTAAGTGCAAACGACATTCTTTTCATCCCATTTCTCTCCTCTTCTTGTGTGAAAGCTGCAGAAAAAGGAGAAAGGGTGCTGTGCCGTTTCAAACTAAGAAATTGAAAGGAATTCCCTGACTTTTAACGCTATACTGCTGTTTCTTTTTTTCTGGAGAAAGAATCCAGCATTTTTTCTTATTTGTTCAAACCAAAGTGATTTGACTTTGTGTGTATATATGCAAGCCAAATAGTGTGAAAATGGTTGTAACGAAGAAGTAGAAGCGTTGGTTACATTGCTTGATTTTTTCTTAAACTAGTGTAGTCTTAAAAATATTCAATCGACGCACTTTTCGGTTATTTTTTGTTGTATCTAGCTTTTTACTCTGTAGAATATTATGCAATTGCTTGTCTGAGAAAAAAGAGAAAACTGATTTGTAGTGTAACAGGACTAACAGTTTGGATTTGTTTGTGCACCTTGGAAAATGTCAAAATACAATAACACAATGCTGTTTAGCAAAATACTGTCAATATGTACCCAAGAAAAGCATGGCATTAAACTAGTCGCAAAAGCTAGTGTACTTTTCTTGAAAGAAATTCTATCAAGAATGATTTCTCTTTGTCAAGACCAGAGAAAACATGTACAAATCGCATCACAAAAAGTAAAAGCAGCAATATGCATGTATGTTAGTATTTGTTCGGTTGTAAAGGTAAAAAAAATAACAACAAATTCAAATAATGCACCACCATCCGCTTTGTATTTTTTTGTTATTCTTTGCCATTTTTGTATTTTTCGGAGAAGATAAGGTGATGTACTCACGTGTAGCCTGCAGTTGATTGTGCGTGTTTACATTTGTATGTAACGGAGAATTTCATGTATAAAAAAAATTTGCTCATGCATTATTACATTGATTGCAAATTTGCTTTTCTTTTCTTTTGAGAAAAGGTCAATTTTTGCCTTTCTATTTGTACCGGATTTTGGGTTGCAGCAAAATTGAAAGTGATGGTAAACAGCAATCACGTTTTGTTCCTATCACTCAACACGGTGTAGGGAGGAAGCAAAGAAGAGTAAACCCAGTTTAATTTGCAACATAAGTATGCATTGTTACAGGAGAAAAAACACATTTTGTTCTTGTCTTCCATATATGCTGCCACTAATACTACCGCTTTTGATGAAGAAAATAACAAAGGGAAAAAGAAATGAAACGAACTGTAAAGGAGATCAAACAAAATGAATAGAGACTACAACAGTGCATGGCCTTGCCCTGTCCTGCCTCTTCTTGGTAGGTACCCCTTCTGACAGTCTTTTGTACGAAAAAGAACTTTCTGTACATTGTTTTCCTCATTTTGAAATAAACGGTTGGTGTTGAAAGAACAAAAACATTTTATGTTTGACTAGAACTACAAAAAAATTAAAATGATGATGAAGGTATTACACTGAGGATAGTGATAATGATAAAGTCACATGAGTCACAATGAGAAAAGCAGAAGTAAAGTGTTAAATGTTCATTCTCCTTTCACGGATGCTTCATTTAATGTAAGCTATTGTATTCTTCAAAGTCCTCATCAAATTTCGCGACAATTCTCATGAAATTTGAAATTAATATACAAACTTTGCATTCTGAAAGTAGAGACAGTAGTCAAATTATTTCAGCACTCTTCATCACGGTCAAAAAGAAGCAAAAGCTGTTCTCAGAAAGCTGTCCCGAAATATCAAAAGCCGTCAAATGAAACTTGCATATGAAAAAAGTGTTCAAGTATTTGTTACAAAGTATGTCATTCAATTAGAACACTCGCATCTAAAAAATATAAAAATGTGCAGTTCTTAGATCTAGAACAAAAGTTTTTACTTTTTCAAACAATAATACTCTTTATTTCTCTTTGGAAAAAAATAAACTAATTAAATTATTACACGTGCTCATTATATAATCTAATCACGGCTTAATTCAAATTTGTTTGGAACAATGAGTAATCTTTTTTAGTCACAAACGCTTCCAAATTCTACATATTATTACAATTTCTTTAAATTTTTCATTTTTTAGGCTTTGGTTTTTATTAAATGGTGGTTTAAATATTAAAGTTATAATCCTTTATACAATATATTATGGCATGTATGGAAATATCGTTCAACCCGAAATCAATGCGATTAGCATTTTTTTGTAATCTCCGGAGCAGTCACTTTCCACCCACTCCTCCAGTGATTGTTCATACTGTTTCTGAAATTCTTGTTTAATATTTCCCAAGTCGATTTCAGACCTCATAACGATAATGTTAATAAGAGCCTTGTCATCCGTTCCTAGACCTGCCATTGCCTCGTGTAAACGAGTAGCCCAGTATTTGTCGCTTCCTTGAAGTGCAATCGTCACTGCATATAAAAAGATAAAGTAAAAGTGCACATTAATAAAATTGTGTTAAATATTAAACTGGAGGGAGAAAGCGAATACATTATTCATAGGTAATGGAAAGGTAGACAGACTGCTGATGTCGCATAACTGACAGTAACTATACTAAAGTCAGTTGCCACTTTATTGCTTAGAAAAAGTACAATACGCTTTTAACAACATCAACTCAAAAAAACTAAAAAACCATACTTTTTACTGAAGAGATGCAATGCAGCAAGAGCAATACGAGCAACATCATTGCAGAATATAGTAACACAAACGTCTTTGATGTTTCTCATTCTCACAAAGCGAAACAACAGCAGTGAAAGGTTTCTTTGATGATACGAAAGTGAATGTCGACTTTAACCCATTCGGGTATGTATGTAATGTTAGCTGTCTGTTAACTAGTGTTGGTGATGTTGGTGCTAGACAGATCTTCCCACAGGACTGGTTGCCTCTTTCGATCTCATCAAGGAAAAACGGTTGTTATATATTATGAATGAGCCTGTCATATAACTCCCTCATTTTTGGTTTGATTATATGTTGTGGTGATGGTAGAAAAGTATTAGATTTTGTCTCCTCTATTTTCATAATATTCCAAATTTAAGATGAGAGGTGAAGTAAGTATGACTTGGGAAAATTTGTATATAAAATGCATGAGGTAAAAGATGAGGAGTGAGTTGATGTTCCATCTTGTGTGTTGGTTGGATAATGATGATAAGAGTGGCAAACGGGAATTCGAGAAAACCACAAAAATGACAGCAGTGTGGATGTGGAACGGAAAAGTACGATACCACTGGTTGTTTGGTTTATATGGGTTTTACAAAGATACATATAATACGTAATGTATGTATACAAAATGTACATTTTGTGTTCACATTTTTTTCTTTGAGAGAACGACAGTTTTTTTTAAAAAGAAAGGAGATAGTAAAGAGGGAAGCGTGAAAGGAAACATGAACCCACTTACGAATAGTTTTGGCAGCTCTGTGGATGTCACCAGAGAGTTCAGAATCCACGACTTCTTCCAGCGTCTTACCAGCAAGCTGTTGATAAGCTTCGTTGACAGCATTCAACTGCTGATAGCTGTTCCGAGCTAGCACAGAAGTGAAGGCAGACTCATCGGTCCCGAATTTTAGCTCACCTGTCAACCAACATTATAATGATTGTCAGTACACTAATATGAAAAACAAGTGAACGAATTGTGACATCAACGTATATAAACTACCAGGAGATTTTTTTTTAGACTGTATTGATTTCTACGTTAACGCTTTATCATGTTTAAAATTCAGTAAAATGTTGAATTGATTATGCTGGTACAAAATTATATGATGTCGCATTTTCATAAAATAAAATTAATTTTTAACGAACCCGCTTCATGCAATGCTGCCGCATCTGCGTTTGCCTTTTCTGCGTTGACAGTTTCATCCTCATGCCTTGCTCCTTGAGCTAGTGCCACCATCATATGTTTGAAGTCATCGCTAAGCTCCTTTTCCAAAATGTCCTCTATGGAGTCTTCATACACTGCAAATAAATAGTTCATAAGAGAAACATTATGACATCGTATTTTTTTACTTTTAACTCGTTTATGAAAAATAAGTAGCATGACTAACAGGAATTACCCGCATAGTTCATATACATTTGAATGACACTATCATTTTGGTTCGAAGATACTTATAATTTTACCCACAGTTTTGTGGTTAAATTGAAATTAGATAGCGTTTCTTTGTAATTCATTATACATCATAAACGGTTCATTGTAACTAGAGTACGCAACCGAAACACTAATAAGCGTCTCACTGAGCAACGCCTTATCGGTATTCCCGACAATTTTCCCGTGAGTCCCGGTAACAAAATTTTTCAATGTATAAATTTTCACAGTGAAATAGGAAGGAAGAAATTATG
>JAQIWN010003698.1:0-12570 GCA_034699025.1 Entomobrya cf. arborea Gr-Col-00668
CCAAGTTTTAATCCAGGAAAATATCCAATTTCTACAACTAGGGCGAAACGAAGAAAGCGAGCAAGTTTTTCTGTTGTATAATGTATAATTCATGTTTCCTGGCCACCGTTTTTTCAACAAAATCTTTTTTATTACTTGATTGTTCAAAGTGCATTCCAAGAAAATTATATCAGAAAACTAAACACATTCAAATTTATTTTCAAATAAAATGGTTGGTAAAATGGGAACACAAAACTTGTTTGAAGGTTTTTTAGCTATTTATAAACCTACTTAAGTTCACTAGAAAAACAAAAGCTAATCTTTTTAGTTTTTTTTACTTGATACATCTCCTAACTAAGTAAGTTATAATTTTTAGATCATTAGATCTGATCTACTTGGAATTATGATAAACTTTTATACGAAAAGAATTATGTACTTTCAATCCTTTTTTTCTAAATAAATAAATAATTTGGGTAAACTGAAACGAATGTTTTTTAAGGATTTAAAAAAAACTGAGCCAAAAAATTATTCGAACGACACTGACAATTACTCCAAATTCTCAGCTAAATTGAAAATTTTTATTAACAAATTATAACCTATAACTTATTTACAATAAATAAAAAACTAAAAGCAAAAGTTAAGCAGTTGAAATACTACAGCACAAAATATAAAGTCTTATGAAATCATCCTCTTCCTTGTCGTCACCACAAAACAAGTTGTACATAAAACACAACAACCAAGGCATGTATTGATCCATGTATAAAGGCATTTCGCCGATTAAAACATGATAAAACTTAAAATCATGGTTAAACCATCATTTAAAAATGTAAAAATTATGACGTCATTTATACACGTTGTGTGCATTAACTGATCACTTATATCATCTGTCCTATCGCTTTACTTGGAACCAGAAAAGGTATCTGATACGGATAAAATTGAATTCATCAAAATATAAATAAACTAAGGTAAATAGGTAGCGTTTTAATTGATTAATCACTGATCTTCACTGTGACGAGTGATGACTGGTGATAACATGATAATTCTATGTCAGTTACTTCATATTGAATCTTAAGCGTCTGGTCCTGTAAACTTAGTTCAGACTAACAAGGAGTCCTTCCGAAGTGTGAGTTCGATCTGAGAAAACCAAGAGTGGATTCTAGAACAGTTTTTATCGTAGATCACGATCATAATGATTCTTAATCATTATAGCTTTATTAGCTAAAAATAGCACTTAATGATACCAATTGGATTCTCTTTTTCCTCTCTTTCTTTTCATATGAATGACCCCCCAACTCACTCCCCAATATTTCATAATTTGCCTGATGAACTCCACCACCCTCAAAAATCCCAAAATCCGGTTACATTTTCACTAATTATTTTAAACCCGCTTATCCCACAATTTTACCCTTTACATAAGTATCTTCCTTATTTTCTCCTCTACCTTTTGCCTAATGACCCCTAGCCCACCTCTAAATATTTAAAAAGTTAGCTCATTTGCTTCTACCACCTGCTTGTGCAACTTGTGCTTTTTATTTTCATAACTTCTTCAGCTAAAATTATGACTACCAACTAGTAGTTATTAGAAAACTACTTACCGCAAAACTTCACCCATCACATTTTCCAGTTCCCCTCCACGTTTTAATATATCACCTCCCAAGCTACCTTCACCTATAAAGGTATGCAGTTGGTCCAGCTGCATACCTTAAAATTAACTAAGCTCATGTTATAATTTTATTATAAAGGAATTTAATAAATTGTAAATGAACTGCTGAATGATGACTTGGGTGAGGGAAAAAACATGATGAACATTTCTATTCAGTTTTTTTTTGAAAAATCATTTTCGATTTATAAAACGCAAAAAAATGGTTGGTAATTGCAGAAGATGCAATGCAACTTAAATTTTTTTGGTTTTTGTTCCGGCGGTGATAAACAGGTTTTCGCCGCTAGGGCTCAAAGTTTAAAAAAATAGCTAATTTTTCTTAATCATTATAGCTTTATTAGCTAAAAATAGCACTTAATGATACCAATTGGATTCTCTTTTTCCTCTCTTTCCCTCTTTCTTTTTTCATATATATACCCCCCAACACACCCCCCAATCACCGCTGAAGAAAAAAGTTCAAAACAATTCAAAAATGAATTATGAGAAAAAAATGTTTTGGATGATTGAACTAATTTTTATAGTTATGCATAGTTATGATCAAATAAAAAATTAATTCATTTAAACATTCTGATAATTTCACACGGATTTCATTTTATTAATCTTGATTTAGCATCATTTATCTCATTATTTACAGAATTATAGATGGGTTAGCTGCAATCCTTTTACATTTAAAATTTAAATGTGCCGTACTAATGAAAACGATGATGATTTTTAAAATAGAAAAGGTTTGATTTGAAGCTGGTTCCGCTTCAAGTTGGTTATTTAACGTTGTAAATTTGTGGTGTAAATGTTACTTAATGTAATTTATCACTTAGCGCAAATAACTTTATTTTTTCTTCTTGCTGGTCGGCATCGTACAGAGCGTGGCTTTCGTTCCATACCGCTATGCCGTTTCCTTTCAAAACAGATCTCACCTTCATGTTTTCTCTTCTGGGCTTGATTAGGTGGGCGGTTGGAGTTTTCATCTGGTAATGACCCGGGAAATAAATTATTGGAAGATGAACTGGAGGAGGGGCTGGAGGAGGTGCTTGTTGAGGGAGATTCTGACTTGGGGGTGTATTCCCTTGCGCTTTGCAAAAAAAACAATAATCTTTTCAATTAATGTATCAAAATTTGTTTTAAAATATATACCAGCCAGCCGGACCAGCTACATATGTTCATAGTAATGTTTCCTCGGCTCAAGTTGCAGGTCAACTGCATTTAAGAACGTCATCTTGACAACGCAGCCAGGCTGGTAAACATCTTTACCCGATGGATATTTCGCTTTAACAAGGTATGGAAGGAGATGGCGTGGCTTGCGCCCTTCTCGAATGTAACCAAAGAAAGGTCCACTTCTAAAAACTCCTACGGAATATATATAACCTTTTCTCCTTCCTGGCTTTGCAAAGTCAAAACACCCAACATCTTCTAAAAATCATAATTTAAAAAAATGACTAATCAAAAACAAATAATGTTGCGGCTAAATGTTGAATGCAAATTTAAAAAATCAACATTGTATTGTATTTTATATCCGTGCTAACCAGAGGGAAATATGGTATTTAGCACAAAAAACTGCTCATCACTAATTTCTTGAAAATGATCCATGATTAATTTTACAATTCAACAAATTGTACACTTTTATTGAGTAAACTGCAAGTTTTTTAAAAATTCCGTGCTAATTAATTAATTTCGTGTTTGCTCTCCTATTACACATTGCAAACTAGCATCAGCACTCCACTTCAACATAAATATCATATAGTTGTTTAGCTGCTGCTTATGAATGATGTTATACTTTAAGATGAGCAATGAAGATGCGTTGCTGGAGATCGCTTGGCTAGCTTGATTAATAGCATTGACTTCCCTTTTTCCTTTATTCATCTCTGCATTTGCCGAGTAACTTTTGTGACTGGTGGTGGTTTGTGGTGAAGTAAATAATTATACAACCTCTTAAATGTTTTTCCCGTCCTGTATTATTAAATTTTTAAAAATGTCGAAGCATAAGTCATTGCTAAGTATGTTTTATATCCCATTATTAAAACTTGAGTTTTTAAAATTTTATTAAATTGCTGAATGAGCTAATTAATAATTCTACTTATTTTTGCAGATGTGCCTGTTAAACTTGACCAGAACGTTACGCAAGGATTTGATCAATTTTTAAGTTCGAATTCCCCTGTGCAATTAATTGTCCCATTTTCCTGCGCTTCCGACGCAGAGTTTGAAATAAAGAACGGGGTTGACTCGTTCCCTTTCTGTTTCGATTCTTTTGAGAAAGAGGATAACGTAAAATTCTTTAGGGACAAAAAAAGTAAGATGAGAATCACGGTCCGTACCACTAACGACAGGGTCATTGGATTCCACACTGAAAATCACCTGGACTTACTAGTTCGCTTATTGTAATTTAAAACAAATTTCAAGACATAACGTACAACCCCACAAAGAACTGTTGCGATTGTAATCACAGAAGACCTTGCTAGGTGAAATACTTTATAATTGTGTAAATTCTTGTTATAAATAAATGCTTTTACGCATATCTGTTCCAGGCAATAAGTTTAACAAACTTGTTGATTTGATTGTGCAGCGCCGCCGAAGATGTCCTACGACAACATCCGCAGATTCACCCTCCGAATCGACGAGTCATCATATAATATGAGCATAACGGGCCCTGATGTATATGTTTACCTCCCCGACGACTATGCGTCTAACCTTTACACTTTAGGTTACATTACCCAAGCTGATGGATTTACCGTTGATCTCGAATTGGTTAAAGCCTACGAAAAAAAAACTTTGGATAACCCATTTTACGCCGATTGGTGCATATTCTATGGAGGTGGATGAAGCTGAGGTTGACGTGGAGGGTGAAGAGGGAGAGGAGCTAGCTTTTGGGGAGGAATCTGACGCGGATCAAGAACAGGATAGGGCGAGAGAGATACCAGGCCATGAATTTTTGGATGATAACAAGGATATGCAGGAAAAGGTACAGGGACTAACGGTTCAATTCAGGGGAGATCTTTATCACATTTCTAGGAGCAAAAGATGAAGTAGATTCATTTACTGAACATATTAATAACCTTCACCTAGAAGTACTCCAAATGCGCGCAACAGTAGATTTAGTTAAAAGGAATGAACGCATTCTGGAGGCACGTAACACCATTGTTGAACTAAAATAATGAGTTACATTGAGAGTTGATAGTTTAACCATGTAGTTCTAGACCTAGTTAGCTCTACGGATTTACAATCCGTTTAGCTGTGCTGTGAATGAATTTTAAAATTTAATTATTGCTATGTTATAATTAACTATTTAATAAAAAAACGGTGTGAAAACTAAAGATTAGTTTTTATAATGTTAAGACAAGTAGGTAGAATAATTTTAAGTGTTTTTATTTAATTATACTGTTAAATGAAATTTTAAAACAACAAACCATGGAGTAAATGGTGGTTTAATGAATTTCTTTTAATGAAACCAATGCGGTAGTATAGGTTCCGGGGAACTTCCAGTTCGTGGGGATGGGGGCGGTGGAGGTTCCAGAGCAGAGGGATTGTTGGATTCACCTATAAAGGTATGCAGCATTACTTCTTTATTTCTTAAAAGCACTTATTTTATAAAACGAAAATGATTTCCCAAAAAAACTGAATGGAAATTATGATGTTTTTATTTCCTCACCCAACTTAACGTAACAGTATTATTAACCAATCATATTGCTCATTATAAAAAAATTGTGAGAGATTTTTTGTGAAGCGCCAGATATTGGTACAGGCAGGGAGAACAAACTAAAAATTCACGTACCTGTATTTAACAACTTTCATTTGTTACCTTGTTTTTCGTGTACATTTAGAAAAAAAGTTTTTTAACTAAGAATCTTAATCAAAAGCTAGTACTGAGTTTTAATTTTTTCAATAAAAAAAATTATATCGTATATATTGTTCGTTAGCATGTTTTTAGTTTTCGTTTAATATGAGCTCACAACCCATAAGATAACAACAAAGTTATTAATTGCACTGTGTTAAAATAAACAAAAGGCATTTTCAAATAATTGGTGTTATTTTGAATAGTTGAAATAACGAATAATATATTTCGTATTTTTGTTCAAATAATTTTTTATTTATTTGATTATTTCTAATTTGAACGAGAAATTTATCAGTGATTATTTATAAATTTGAACTATTGAGATATTTTTTCAGTAAAATATTATTATATTATCATTCAACTCCGTTCTTTTTACTTAATTTTACACAGAAGTCTTAAAACTTGTGCTAGAGAATTCGTTTTTTATTTCAAGTAAAAAATCTTATCCACTAAATAGATAACTACACTCAAATGTTGTCTTTGTGCATGTGATTACATACTTGACCTTTGAACGTAATCTTTTGGTACACTTCACCTATCCTTCCCCCGTGTTATTGTTCGGTCCAAGTCCAAAAGTTAAGCATTTTTATTCCTGTTAACTTAGAACAATTTCAGATCAAAATATCAAACCCTGATTTTTTTCTAAATATGAAAAAGTCTTTGTACGATACGTGTAATGTACTTTACAGCTTATTTTTGCATACATACCGAGTTGCAGGTAAGTAGAAGAACCTTATGTACCTTTGGGTCGGTACAGGTAACACTAGCAGGCAAGCGTATGCAGGTAAAGAAAATTGCACAGGTGCAAAAAGTTGCGTCAGGTTAAGCAAAATTTGTGAACTCCCAGCTCAACAGCTCTTGTGTTTTTGTTTAAATTTACCAACAACTGGTAAAAAATATTTTTTTTGTATTTGCAAGTGTAGTAGTAGTAAACACAAGCAGTAAAAAAGTGGAAAAAGAATAGGGCAATAAGGAAGATCAGACTTCTGGACAATGAGATCGTTTCGCTTGTTGCTAGCTACATTATCAGGGCAATAAGGATATTGTAAATGACCAAGTCGTGAAACAGACCATCAAGATTCCCACGAGACAAATAGTCAAATAGGTGTTGATCCTATATTCTACAATTCACGTATGACAACCAAGCCTAGCCTATCTTACTAGCCAAAAAATAGGAACATAAGAAGAAAATGAACTCAAAAAACTTCAATTCCAGATGATGATCGATAAAATCATGCAACCAAATTCATTCTTGTTTTCATTACATAGCGATCAAAGAAATGGATATTGACTCCATGTCCACAGGTAAGTCATATGATCAACGGGAGAAGGATGGAACTCAAACTTATATAAATAAAATATAACCTATTTAAAATCATATTCACTAAGGAACAGATTGCTAGATTTGATCTTTCTGAATATCCAGAAGATAAATTAGCTGTGATATAGTTTATCCAAAATTCCTGCGGGCCTCCACTAGATGTCTGCCCTTATGTCCATTCAAAAAAAAATGCAAAAATTTAAATAAAATCATTGTATCAGCAAAAGTGACATTTGGAATGACCACGACTTTATACGTTGCCATCGCATTGGATTAAATATTGCAATTTAGGTATGGTGTCAACAAAGGTGCATAACATTATAAATTACAATACGAAATGTTACAAGTCAAAATTTGTATAAATTTGCTTAGAAGCCCGTAATAGCACTTCTACACCTTTTCATTCAATGTTTAGTAAATTAATCCACAATAAAGTCACAGGTAGATTCCTTTCAAAAGCTGTTAATGAAAAGGTAGTTCTTTGCACTGAGCAAGTAATGGTTGAAAAGTATCTCTTACGCAGCAGTTTAACTGGTGGCAAGTTTATTACACCAGATTTAATGAACATATCACTAAGAAAAAAAGAAGACACTTACAGTGACACCAAACTACCTATTGGGGTATCATATCCTAATGGAAAGAAAAAAAAACCTCATGTATCGGGGCTATTATCTAAGACTTTTACATATTTTTTGTCCTAACAATGTGTCTAATGAGTGTTTCGAAAATGACGAATTCACTCTGCGTTTGTTTCACTCTCTGTTTCTTTGTCAAAAAACATGCATAAGTTTTAAAATTTTAAACGAAATGAAGTTTGAAGTGAAGTTTAAAAGTAACTGCATATTTTTACAATAAAATTGTTCTTCATATGTGCCATAGGTCAAGCTGACTACTTATATTCTCATGAACATATAACATACCAGAACAAGTAACAAATTTAAAAATACAATAGTGTTTTTTTGCGTTCACACACATCATGCTTGCAAAATCAGAGCCAAATACTCTACAAACTGGACGTTTTGGTCACTTGTCTGACTAATTATTGTCAAAAAAGCGAATTATGTATGTAATTGTGTGTTCCGATTTGAAATGAATTATTACATTCTATTCTATGCTCTTTGTACGCTAATCACATCTTAACTAAAAATCGTAGGTAGGAGAGGTATGATGAACGTACCTCAAAATGGCTAAGCTTGGCAAACGCATGCAAAAAAAACTGTGAAATAATAAAAACAGAGCTTTTGTGCAATTTAGATTTCGATTTAGATTAGAGTAGTACATGTTAGATGTATACGCAATGTAAAAACGATTTTGATAAACGGGCATACATTTATATCATCGAAAAAATTCCCCAGTGGCAAAGGAAATTATACAATGCTCACTTCAATTACATTTTAGTTCTTAACCTTACACACTTTTCTTGCAGCTCACCAAATGGATGTAGTTTTTGTAATGTGTCAATAATTAATGAGCATTACGAATTGGTTGAAAATAAATCAATGCAAATATAGTACAATTTAGTTTTTAGTTTCTTTTAGTTTAGTTTTAGTTTATTTAATTTCTCACAATAAATACATACATAAGCTAATTTCCACCAATTGAAAATTTATTGCCCCAAGTTTAGAAAAATGAATAGAATAGAAATAAATATTAATAAAATAACCTTAAATTAGTAGTACCTATTGAGACTATGTTTTCTGCGAACTGATCTACGTAAACCAACAACAAAAAGGAACATTGTGTTAAAAAAAAACACTTGACTAGACTAAACATGTTGCATTCGGGAAACTTTATTACTTCTGGTTGAACGGTGCCAATTAGACCATTCCACCAAAATCATTTCATCATCATCACTTTCAAGCAAAACACGCTCGTTAAAGCGGAATAAATTCTGTTCATTTAGCTGCCGTGGTTGTAGTTGTTTTCGTTGTTGCTGCTGTTGTTTAAATTTGCAACAGAAGCTTTACGATTTCCGTCGACCCCTCTGTTGCTACCCGCATTGTAGTAGGATGGAGGACAAAGATGACGATCATCAACCAATAGCTAGTAGCTGAAAAACATAAATATGTTTTTAGCATAGACTCTTTTAAAATAACTGCATATAAAATATACATATATTATTTGCACGTACCATTCGAATTGGCAAACGTGCTAAAATGAGCTAGTGTTGGTGGTGACTGTGTTGTCGCTGAATCGGTGGACAAAGGATGGTAGCGTTGTCACCAAAAGATAAAGCCTAAAATATAATTTAGGCTTTTTATTTAGGTAGGTTTATTGGTAAAAATTCCCATTTCTCAACAAAGAACACTACAAATGCAAAAAAATCAACAATATACGCGAAAGAAGATTCCAGTTACATCATCAGCATGTACACACACTAGACTCATCAATGGTGTGACGTGTAAACATATCATTACCTAATTATAAAAGTATAGTTGTGCATGAGTTCACTGCACTGATTCAGTGACGCTAAACAAAGAGTAAAGTGTATGGTCTAGGTACAATATGATTATGACAAGTAAGATGATATACAGAAATAACGTCAGTCGGCAACCTCCACTCATTAGAGACACTTTTTATTATATACACTCTCATCTTCATCTCATTTTTTCCCACATTGTAATCAATAAAGGCTTAGACGCCTTCAACACCTCCAAACGGTATATATAATATTGTTTACATACATAAATGTTGTATTTATCATAATATCCACTATACCTAAGTTTGTATGAAATGCAAAGATTCTGGATAAATTGATGGTATAACTTAATGATCTGTTTTGTCTAGTTACAAATTTTTGATCTAATTTCTTTAAATTCCAATTTATAATTACCCATAACCACGATTCTTAACGTAATTATATTTATTTTGTATCTTTTTTGTTCTGATGATCCATGGGCGAATGCCCAAATGAGCTATAATAAAATATACATGCATACATACACTTTAATGCTGGAATTTGGCAAGTAGTCCAGGAAGTGTCTGCTTCAAAAGTTGCATATCATTGTATTGAGAATATCTTATATATGAATAACATTCATAGAAAATTGCATATTATTTTTTTGAAATCGTTTGCAGTTATTTTTAGCTTATATAGTCTTTAAATAGTATAGTCCAATAGTCTATAACATGGATAGGTATACACATATGAGCTGACGGTTTCCTAAGCTTTGCTGAACAATACGGGAAGCTTCCTATTTGGTGGCTGCTGTGTTCTCTGTTGCTTGCTGTCAAAGCTGGTTGAGTGTTGGGTGGGTGATGTTTTGGTTTTGCTGCCGTGGGACTGCTCGTACGCAGGAGCCCATATTGCGTTTTTCTGAGAGAAAAACTGCCCTTTATGAGATTGCCAGCAGTAGTACTTAATCAAATTTCATGCCGCAACCAAATAATAAGTTCTAAAATTGCTTAAACAAGCATTGCATAAAATAAATTTTTAATCCAATTTTAGGTGGTACGTACCTTAACAAATACTACACAAAAACTTACATCAAATTGCTGCGTCTTATTTTTAAAACTTTGGTGAAAAGAAATGATACATCGTAATTTGGTTACAAACCACATGTATGCTATTCTTACGCACCGTAATGTGTATTCCCACAACTCCAAAACGAATAGTATCAGTGATAGTGTAACACCACTAGCTAGAAACACAAATATAATAAGAATGTTTCCTGACATGCTTGGTTTTGTTGGTGAAATATTGCCATATTATACCAGGTCTGACCTATTTATAAATCTAGGCCACCAATCAAGCAAACCAGTTTGAGGAATAAAAGAAAGATGCTGGAGTAATGCTGATGGCACATATGAAACAAAATAAGACAAGGATATTTCTGGAAATGTATAGGCTACTACAATAATATCTGAATGTTTTCCGGACTTTTTAAGTGATCGGTGTGAAATTTGAGCTTAATAATTTGGCAACAACCACGACGTTTTACTGCAATCATTTAAATCGCTAGCAATTAACTCTCCTTGTTTAGCGACAATGTGTTTCATCATGGTACTAATATAATCATAACGTGTTAAAGACTTGTTGTTGTCTAGTCCTACTTTCATGGAGCCATCAACGTTTTTCCAAATTTCTCTTATCGACAGAAATATATTTGGATGCATTTGGCTATATGTTCTGATATTATCCTCAATAAGGTCCTGAATATTGTGATAAAACATTTGGAACCGAGGCATTACAATTTATATATATTATAATTTACAATTACATAGCCCAATAACCAAGTAAAATATGAAATACAACTATTTTGGTGAAAGTTTCCATTTGAACAAAGTTAAGTTAATTAAGTTTGTTAAGTTTTAAAATTATAACAAAAGTCAAAACGTCCTAAAATTGTTGACAATTTTTAAATAATTATCTAGTTTTAAATTTTTCAAAGCATTATATTCTTAGTCTTTGTTCGAGACATAAATTATTTCATTGTAAATATTTTAATGCTAAAAATGACTAGTTTGTAGGAATTATTTGCTTGCATCTAAGCTATTTTAAATTATTTCGTCATACATACAACAAAAGTATCAAATTCAATAACCTCAACAGTATTTAATAATGGTATGGCCATGTATATTTTTTAGAAATCGAAAAGTTTCAAATACAATAAACGCGATTCACTAGCTTAGTTCTGCAAAGTATTTTGTGCAACTGGTAACACGTTTTGGGTAGTGCCCTCACGCCCCAGCATGTGTACAAAAAATTTATTAGGCTAATGCGTCTTACAAAAGTGTTTTATAACTTGGGTACCAAGCAATTCAAATTGATGGTTAGCTAATCTGTAGAACACTATAACTACACTTCATTTGCTATTATTTTTAATACTGACGGGTTACACTTATAGTACTAGCACCGGGTAGTTATTATTTGCATATTCGTAATTAATCTAATGAAATTGATAATTTGGCGATAGAAACTTTATTCTTCTTAGTCGAGTGCATTTTGCTCAGTATTTAGCAAAAGGATTTAGCTCACATCAGGAATACCAATATAACTAATCAATTTTTACGTGTAAGATTATAGTACCAAAGTACCCGACGTCAAGTTGTAAAATAATAAATTACTTTTAGAAAACATATTAGTAATATCCACCAATACTAACTTTTGACTGTAAACTTCTACAATTTGTCTTCGCTACTATTATAAATTTTTGACAAATATAACTCAGTCAAAACGGTCTACCTAATTTATTATTTCAAAAAATTCGATTTCAACAAAGATTTACTGCTTAAATTGTCCATCAATATTTTCTGATTTGCATTGATGATAGTACATACAAAAAATTTAACCTCATTTTATACAAGAAACTTCTGGAGGCCATTGAAATATAGCATAGTAACTACGCTTACTTTAATTCTCAGCCCAGTTTTTGAAAGTAACTACATGGCTAATATTGAATTTTGGGTCAATTTAAAAAAAAAATCCATCTTGCAATGCCAGCATAGCAGAACTGACCGAACATATATGTTCTATCTGCTCAATATTTAGAATTTTGAGCAATGATATAAACATTGATACACAATATGCCGCTAATTTCAAAGCTTCAACGGATTTGCAATTTTATTCTCCCATTGTATTAACCATGCTGTTTTAGTACATCTTTTCATATTAGTCTTGTTACAGTAAATAATAGTAGATAGTTTGAATTCTTAAAGACATATTTGTAAGGTGAGTATTTTAAATAAATTAGGAGGACACCACAAACTTAATCCAAATATTACTGTGGAGCAACCGGTTTCGCTTTATTTAAGCATCATCAGGCTACAAATTAAATTAAAAAATAT
>JAQIWN010003699.1:0-12564 GCA_034699025.1 Entomobrya cf. arborea Gr-Col-00668
GTTCACATAGCCTTGTTTACGATAAGCTCTTATGGTTTCTATTATTATCAGTATATTTCGTTTGCTGTTCCATGCGTTCTTCTGACATTATTCAAAATGTATGTTAAAACATTCTTGATATTTTATTGATACTGGTCTTTTCCCAGTTTCCTTCTCTAAACTAAATTTACTTAGTCAAGCATCACTACTCCATTTTAATTTTAGCTTTGAATGGGCAGAAGGAACAAGAAGAGTTGGAGAATAGAATGTATTTAAATGTATAGCTTATTGTGTTCTTTCACAGAATGATGTAATTTCCTCATTGCTTCACTGTGCTCTCTACGACCACCTACCCCCTTCACTTTTTCTCATATTTATTCGCATCTTCTATTTTGCATAACTTTCCTTTGAAATACTATAACGAAATCTTTCATAGTCAGAATCTCGATCTACACTAACCGTCTCATATGTGCATGGCAATTTTGAACTCTCATACAAAATTTCTACAAAATTACATATATTTAAGCATTCATATATGAAATTCATTTTTCTTCGAAAGTCCTCCGATCTAATGAGCTACATTGAAGGATTTTGAAATACAATGAAGTTTTTTTCCCCAAAAATAGAACATAATGCTGTCTGTTTTAGAAAAAAATATTCGTTAAATTTGTGTACCTCCTCCGTCCTCCATTTCTTAGACGTTGTTAGATTAATAATGTTAGTGTGTGTCCCAACGATATTTCTCGACACAAAATGATGTTCTTCGAAAAGTCGTCTTTTAAAAAGTTTTCTTACATAAATACTTTATTGTTAAAAAAATGTTTTTCTGGTAGTTTATCATTACTGGAAGATTAAGATATGTACTACTTGGAAGAAAATGTTGAGTGATATCATGTAAATGTTAAGAATTCAAGAGAATCAAAACAATAAAGAAGAATGCTGATGGATCAGATAAATCATGAATCAAAAGCTAACATGTACAGGATTTAGAATTCCTGAAATCCAGAGGCATCCATCTTCAAGCTCTTAATAGTTAGAGTAGGGAAACACATGCACTTTCTATACTTGTACTATAATTAAGAAACTTTTTGCTACAAATCTGAGAAAAGTTTATACGAAGGAAGTTTTTGGTTTCTTGTTTTAACTAAAATTCGGACATTAAACGTGAATTTAAAGGAGCACGAACATCAAATGCTGAATGTTAGATATGTCTAAGCAATATTCCAGGACAAAACATCTTTAAGTTTCAAAAGTATGTAGTATATTTAGTTCGATTAGTTTGAAAGAATTTTTGAGGCATGGAACGAATTGCCAGACATTTTGCCTAAAAACGAAACAAGGCTAAGCAGAAATAACGTATAACTTGTTTTGTTATAAAAAGATTGCTGGTTTATACGAAATAGAAAGCAATAAAGTTTGGTGAAAATCGACACATACACAAGCACAAAATAATGAATAATGATGGAAGTACAGAAAGTGAACTGTTGATGGAGATTACACTGGATTTTCGTTTTTTAAAGGAAGGAAGGCAATCAAACTGATGCAAGCTCATTTATCAGAATGTGTGTAACTGCCGAAGAGCAATTTAACCGATTGTACATCACATGGGAGTACTACATATGCCATTATTTCTCTGGAAAAGAACCATTTTTCCCTGACATGGGCATCGGAAGGAAGGAAGGATACTGTAGAGAAATGTGTAGTAATGTAATTCACATCTAGTAGGGCTAAGGCTCGTCGTCGTGAGTTCTCCAGGATGTTCATTGAATGAGAATTTTAGCTGAATGTTAGCACTGCGGATATTGCAAAACGAATATAAGCTAAAGTTCACTGGCCAAAAAAATAAAGTAACCTGTGTGGTAGATCAAGCAAACCAACTAAACCCATCCACTACGTTGAAAGCAAATTAAATTCTTTTTTTTAGACAGAGCTAGCTGTACAGTGAGTGTGTAGTTCAGTAATAGCAACAAAGTAGTTTTATCCCACACATCAACAAGAATCTATAGGGAAGTTAGTAGTTTTTTTGCTGTTAATACGTTGATGTCAAATTCCCTGCTGTTTCGAATGCATCTGTAGTTATACTTCGTAGAGTAAACAAAAATATTAACTTTGGAACGATTTTTTTTTCAGGGCATTTTGCACACAGATGGAGTATTATACTGTCTGTACTTTACTGGAAATAAAGAGCGGCAGAACTTAATGATCCGCAATATGTATACAAAAATGCAATAGATGTAAGGAATAAGGAAGAGCTTTATTAAACTGCCCAAATAATTAGTCCATGTAAAGTAGAGATAAGAGAGATAGTATTATACAAAGATATTTGTAATATTCTTAAACAAAAGTGAAATCTCTGAGAGGAAGGAACCTGTTAAGAAGACAGGAGCACTTGGTGTAAAAAACGAAAGTTGCAAACTAATTGCTTCCCTCTCTTCCTTGTTTTGTGTGTGATGAGGACTGATTAGGAGGGCAAATAACGCCTATGCCTTTACTTCTTCATTTCCCTTAGGAGCATTACTGAAATCTGCTAACAACGTACTTGTATATATTCAGTATTGAATACTGCATCATATCGTATCGTATGCTTACTTTTGTCTAAGACATTAAACGAGAGTCGTGTTAAGAGTATAAATGAATGAAAGAACATCAAGCTACTCATTGCAAATCGCAAACTGTGCAAAAAAACGAAAAAGCAAGATGAAGAGTATGATGAAAACTGAGATTTCTTTAAAATTATATAAGAGGTCTAATATATGCCACCGGCTACATAAAAACAGACGGGCATCCACCCCAGCTTGTAGACTAGATGCCACGAGCCATTTTTTAAAACCTAAGCAAAATACTTCATGTTGCATTAACCTTTTTGTATAGATCTTGCATGGCTTTGTGTGTACTTATATAATTATATAACCGTATTTTTTTCTCAGAAGTGCCCCTTCTCTTCAAAAAGGAGACGTTGACTTCAACACTGCTTTTCTTGAAGAAAGAGTGAGAAAAGTCTCATAGGAAGATAATGAGAAAAATACAGTAATCTCTTGGGGCTATAATATATCTTACCCCCAATTTTAATGGTTCCTTCTTTTAAAGAAAGTGTTCATCTGAAAGTATGTACTATACCTCTGTTCCTACGTGGTTGATGCTTTATTCATATAAATTATTTTACAACTTTTTCCCCTCAAAGCTGGCATCATAAAATCTAAGACGACTTGATCTCTTTAGTGAAAAAGGCAAAATACTTGAAGCTGAAAATAGGGAAACCATTACGTAATAATATCTTTCTTACCCTTGTTAACTTGAGGAAAGCAACTGTGTGGATCTTTTATATACTTGTTGACAAAGATTAAATTGAGGTAGACACATTGTTCGCATATTCATTGACTTGCGATTACAAAAGTAACCGAGATAGTTTGGGGTGAAATTGGATCGGTTTCAGCTTACACAAAATTTCGTTCGCTCGATGCTGCTGCTGGAGAAAGTTTATAGTTTAATTTGTTGAAGCTAATGTCGCATCAGAAAATGTTCATGCAATCATGTTTACTAATATTCATCGTTTTTCATTGTAGCATCTTCTTTTATTCTTGGAAGAAGAAAAAAAACGCTTTTCCAATATATTTTATCAGGTCTGTCTGTAAAAGGCTTTTGTTAATATAGCTTGTGCAACAACTTGTCGTTCAAGTATAGAACATACAATGATGACGTTTTCGAAGGGAATACGAAGATTGTAGAGAAGATATATAAAATAATGTCAACTCCTAGAACGAGCTCTCGTCGATTCAACTGTCAGCACCATCAAGATTACACGGTAGGGTTACTTGCTCCCGTGTTCGATTTCGTACTGTGAGAACACGGGTATTTTACTCCTCTTGTATTCAGTGTGCAAGCATAGATAATGATGCTGCACTGCTGGAGTGGTACATAAGTTGAGTGAAAATCGTTATTCACTTTACGAAAAAAGATAATGATGTCTTGTGACGAACAACGTGAAGGCGAGATGATGATGGTGTCTTTACTTCGCACAACCAGATAATGATAACTTTCACATACACACTTCTGGAAAGTTTCTACCGTCCTTTATTGGGTGCGATGGTTTAGTAGTATGGTGACAGTCAGGAAGGAAGTAACAGTCACTAGCAGCATTGGCACCATACAGACACAACTCCAATTGGCTTGACTTACTTTTTACTAAAGATATTCAAAGTTTCCTTTTCTGGTTAGAAGGTTGTGTGTGAATTTCTTGTGTGATGATGCTGCTGACTGTCACAACGCATTCTATTCAGAACTCACTGATATTAGGCATGTCTCATGACACTTTACGAGTTAATAGTACGAATTGTGCTGACGGTAAAGTTATATGAGCTGGTATTATACTGTTCGAAAATCAAGAAAAAGTTTTTTCCAGCTAGTTCATTGTTTTAGGATAGTTTGTTTGGAATGTAAGGAAGAGAGCTATGTATGGAAGAAGGGATTTTTGTTTTGATGCGTGCGTAGCAAAATGCGCTCTAATGTGTCACCAGCTTGATTCCAGTTGCAAAATTGTAAATCCTTTTGGAAATACGGCTGAATAGACCAACATTTGAGGTCATGGATTTTCGTTTTCTCTTTCTCTGTTTAGTCTATAGAATCAAACGTTACCGAGTTCAAACATAACCGAATTCCTTTCTCCGTGAGGATTTTGTTCTGTCATTCATTATCTTTGATGGATTTTGATAACTGGCATTTTCAGGATGAGTATTTCAATGTGAATGAGTCTTGATCAATACACTTAGTGAAGAAGGCCTTGTGCATGGAACACTACATTTCACCCAAAAACCAAACCGGTAACAGAATATAATACTCAAGGGTTCATTGTTCCTATTATCCTCTTTCTCACGATTTTCACAAGTCCAGACAGCAGCGTACTACTGGTAATCTTCCTGTGTCGCCACTGACACTGGTGCACTGCTCTAACGGGTTCTCAGAGTATGCCTCTCTCTTGGATGCTCAAACGCGATGGTTTTTCCCTCAAGGGAATTCCATCTGCCTTTGCTAATAATAATCCTCGTGTCCCTTTTCTGCACTTTTTCGCTTTATGTTCCTCCCTCAGTCTGCCGTATTATTTATATTGGTGGCAGTGTGGTGAGAGGGTAGTGATGATATTAAACTGACTTGGTCCTTTCATACGCAATAATATTCCAAAGATTCCCAAAAGAGAGGAATTTTCTAGTTTCCTTGTTGGTTTCCCTCACTGTCCTTGTCTTAGTATATGTTCTCTGTTGCTGGTTATTAGAATTATTTGTTGGCTTCTAGCTATTCTCGCACTGAGTTGAAGGAGAACGATGCCTTGAAAACAGAAAAAGTGATTTCATCCAATGCTTCTGCTGCAGCTCTCGTTACTCCTAACGCTTCGATGAGTCTCGTCTAAGGAGAGAAAGTGAAAAGCAGTTGTGGTCAGAAAGGAAGTGCACTGGTGAAGAATCACGAGTCGTTGCCCGATGTATTTATTATTATGGTTTAGACGATAGTGTGGAAATAAGGGGAAATTTGAGCTGAAGCTCGTTTGCTTTTTTTGTTGTTCTCCGTACCACTGGTTCCTTACACGATAAAACTGTCCTGCCGGGTCAGTTTCCTGGTCAGTACTGTGACCAGTACTACACAAAACATAGCAATGAGAAATAAAAGTCCAAGTACTATGTGGTCGAATATGATGAGAACCGTCGGCATTTTATCCTTCTATGTTTATTTATTTATTTATACTATGTGTGTGTGTATACAATTGTGGTAAAAAGCTACCAGCATAAAACATCACGTGTGCGTACTGCTCTAGGGCTCTCGTATTTCTGCTTTCTCAATATGTGTGCAGTTTACCTCTTTGATATTGTTTATAGGAAATATTTGCCTTTGGTTTCGGTTATTGTGTAACAGTTTTTTTTATTATGACATCCACAGCTTTTGATATACGGTCTAGTAGAAAAAAAAGAACGACATACTAGGTAGTAGTTTCCCCATTCACGAGCATTTACTGCCAGTACCAGTGTTTCTGTTGTTGTTGCCACTTCGTCATATATTATTAATATGCTTTAATATATGGTCGGAAGAATGGAAAGCGACACAGAGAAGAAGAAAAAAATATGTTGATTGCTTACAATATGTATGCGGTTGAATGTATGAGTATACGGGAAAAAGCAGAGAAGAACAATTCGACGAACCCGCTAGTTTTCCCTGTAAGTCAGAATGGTAGTGAAAGCAATCTATCTGTCCGAAAAAGAAAGGGAAGAGAGAAAAGGAACCGGTTCTATTTTGACTCTGGTTTTATTTCCGGTGTTCTATTTTCTCTTCTTGTTCTCGCATGGACAATGAGCCTCGTTCGCTATGCTCTCCCTCTCTCTTCGTTTTCTCTGATGCTGACGGTACTTTCTTTACTTGACTTTCTTTTTCTTTAGAAATCAACGAACCTTACAGCATGAACTCATTTTTACATAATATGCACATATATAATATCCTGTTAAGAATCAATAATGCTACCATGCACGTTCTCTGGAATGTCTGGCTTTTTTGGAAAATGGTTGTTAGAAACTCGCAAACCAATTGTATCTCGTTTATAACTAAAGCCTCCCTTCTCTTGTTCAATAATGATTGCCACTCGCCGTTTTCTCCAGAACAATAATGTTACATGGTAATATCCTCTATTTTTACGGCACCTTACACGTCTCTCCGTTTTCAGCCAAGTGCAGTTTGAATTCAGAACAAGAAGGTCGCCTTGTAGTATCAAGTCCTTTTTGTTGTCGGTTTACTCTTCGAGATCCAAACGTACCATGTTCTTTTTTTCTTAGTTACAAGGTAAAGTGTGTGAATATAACTTTTGCTCGCGAAGCTGATATTATTCCAAAAAAGGTAACAACGACGTATTATTGTAGAAACAAGTTGTGAAACTGCGTATTTAAGCTTCAGAAAGTCATTCGACACAACAATGTTTTTTTTGTATTGTGTTGATGCGTAGTTAGAGTTTATAATATGGCAATTTTCATATCGTGTTTCAAGACCTTTCTCCTTCCTTCTCTTTAGCTTTAAGAAGTTGAATATTTATTTTCCTGTAGATACACTTTTCTTAGCTAGTAGCCTTTAAGTCGAGAAAACTGATGAAAATGAGAACATTGTCACTAGCTTTGCTTTTGAAAAACATGCAATAATAATGTTGAAAAGTAGTTTGGGCAAGGAAGGACAATGTTAAAATCGTCTTCCTCCTTAAAGCGTGCTCAACATTCCTTTGCTCTTCATCCGTTCGACAATGATTTCTTCTCGCGCGTATTTGCTATTCCAGGCTGGCTTGCAAGATTCTTCTCTCCTTGCCAGTTTTTCAAGTGCAGTGTAAAGAAAGTGGCTATTTCCTGTCTCAGGTTCTGAGTGGCTAATGTGTTTTCTTTGTAGAAGTCCAATATATTTTACTATAGGTATGTATCCGATTCTTCTTACTTACATAACAATAACAGGAATCAGAAGAGAAGGGGTATTTCGCTTAGTTTTTTTTGAGTGTATACGTGTTATACTGCAAAGCCTCACACACAGCCAAAAACTGTTTGACAGCTACTTCCCTTTGGTTTTTTTCTAGTTCTCCCGCTGTAGTATTATTTGCTTTTGAAATTCCGAAAGTGTTTGCATCGATGGGGGGTTGGGAGTCACAGGTTTTTTCTCTATTTTAAATCTTATGTTACTGGGTTCGGTGTTCTGTGGTTTATGTTTTTCTCACTTTTATCGATAAGGGTACCGTTGCGTTTTTGCGTTAAACCGTTTTTTTTTCTTTAAGATAAAACTTGTTATTATGTTACACTTTCTTCTTGTTCCTGTTATTATTTTGTTGCGAGAAATATTTTCCTTGTTAAAATGTAGGAGGAAGCAGTGGTTGGTCTAGTAAAGTAGATGACTATGATGGTACGACGCAACTTGCATGCAACATTAGTTTCCACTTCTGTTTCTTGTTGTTGTACTAGGTAGAAAGATTTTTTCCCCCAAGAAACTTTTAACTGAATTTGTAAAAACAAAGTCAAACTCAGGTGTCCAACGGCAAAAACGGTAGTACTGCACCAGCCTTTACAAATGCCAGCAGTGCATTGACACTACTTGCTGCTGAGAGAAATGGAAAACTGATGCGTTAGAAATGAAGATAAGTTTCCTGTGTAGACTTCAGAGCTTGAGGATGGGAGGGTGGTAAAACACGCTCCTGCTTTTTCCTCGGGTGAGCGTATTGTAAAGTTGCTTCCACACAACTGGTGAAAAGGGAAGAGAAAGCAGTTGGATAAATAGGAATCTTCGCTGCCTTTACTCCTAGTCTCTATTTAGCTTGGTTAGTCTCAGAAACTGTGGTGCGACGTTCGTTCGGAGTCCAGGGCGAATCTGCTCTGTTCAGTTTTTCCGCTTTCCATTGTGTACATTTTCAAGTTTCAATCTGTTAGTTGGTGTTGTTGAAGCCAGTGTGTTGGATGATGGGAGGAGGATGATTTCGCTTTAGTATTTATGCATATGATCCTGTGATACAGGTATAAAAAAGGAACAGGAGCACCCTCGCAGAGTAACTTCTACTGCGGCATAATAATAGCGTCAATATTTTTTCATAGGATGAAGTATGACGGAAAGATGTTTTTATAATGGAACAAAATTCTTGGGTTTCATTCTCATTATTAGCACAGAATAAGGGAGCCAATGCTTCAGAGGTCTCGCCAGGATTAGTGCTAAAATGTACTCTGCATGCTGTACTAACTTTGCAAATATGTAGTTGTTTTAAAAAGCACGAAAAAATGCATGGGTAGCAGAGGCTATGTGGGGTCATAACTGTAATTAAAAATTTACGAATGTATGATCCGAGATTTTTTATTTAGTAATATTAATCTCAAATGGTACTTGTTGTGTAATATGTTAAGCTTCAGTTCATCACTAATCGATATCTAGTTTCACGCAACCAACGGTATTTTGTTTGTATGCGGTTAATGTTCATCGTGTTTTTACTACAACTTTTGGAAACTCAGACTCATAATGATCCATATATGCATGAATTTATAGTTATTAATTTAATTACATCTTTATTCTAGACTATTAAATGTAATAACTTGGGGAAAGCAGTAATCATCTTTGAAATTCCAAATACTCCAAAAAAAACTTCACGTTTCGAAAATGTGAATGGAAACGTATGCGTGGGAAAACTTTCACTAGCGTTCATGTAAAGTTTATGAAATCTTGTTTCCATTTACGACACAAACTGTTATTATGAATGAATAGAGTTAGCGAGTGAAAGTAAAAGTCCAAATGTATCCGTTTGAATCTTTCGTACCCTTGTCGTGTTCTGTCAAAAAGGGTGTATACTATTTACTATGTGCCTTCCCAAGACAACATGCTCATAGCTCTACAAAATGTGGAGGGGTGGTCCAGACCTAAAAAGTTGAATGAATGGCATATTTCAATTAAAAATACACATTTTAAACAACAAATATTAAAATATGACAAAATCTGCAGAATCTTAAACAGAGGATCTTATTCCACCCCAAATTTGTAAGTCAAACATGGGATTTTGTGGAGAAATGCTAGA
The DNA here is from genome assembly GCA_034699025.1 of Entomobrya cf. arborea Gr-Col-00668. NCBI lineage: Eukaryota > Metazoa > Arthropoda > Collembola > Entomobryomorpha > Entomobryidae > Entomobrya > Entomobrya cf. arborea Gr-Col-00668. Next base: position 9,533 of record JAQIWN010003699.1, read on the forward strand.
GCCAATATGGTCTTGTTGGAAATGTATTCTACTGTTAATTGCAGCAACGGTATTAGACCTTTCAAATAACTTTTTTTAAATGACAGTGCAAGATAGTTACATGAATTGAAACGTTAACGATTGAATTAAATGCTGTAATATCCCACTAAAGCTGTACCGCGCCCTCCTATTTGTAATATTTCTATCGGCGAGCGTGGGGCCTGCAACACTAGTATGCTACCTGTATGCAAATTGTACAGGAAGAGAAGTATATCCGGAAGTCCAACCTGCTATTTCTATGATGTTAATAAGTTGCTGGGCAGAGTTTTCCATCGGGGTAGAGAAACGCTTTTGTGGTAATATCGTGGAACATTTCAAGAATGGCTACCCGAATGTTATGGGTTTTGTGAGTGCCTCCGTAAATTACTGTAATTTAAGCAGAAGACTGCTTAGCAAATGATATTATGAATCTATGTAATGTGTGGGTATAAAAAACGAGATAAATGATTACATGTTACACTCGCAGGGCCGTTTTACCATCCATTTTATAATATATATAACAGCGTTCATTGAATTGTATCTTGAGTTTGAGAGAGCTCATACCATCCCAGAGCCGCATAGAGGTCATCATCGTAATTCCAAGTTTTTCAAGAGATGGAATTCCCATGAGAAGCAAGTACACGTTCAGAGCGAAATGGAAAGGGAGGCTGCTGCCCGAGCGAATGAACCATATCATGTTACCATTTTCCTGTTTGCATTAGCATATCTGGTGTTCGTCACGTCAAGAAATTTTCATAAGGATCTACTTTTAGTCGTGAGGAATCTGCCTACGATGGCCTTTTCCATTTTAAACAACTGGCTGGTTCGCGTTGCATTTGCTGTAAGTTTTATATAATAACCATGTGTATGCATATTTACTTTGTGCATTTTACATGACAGCAAATGTCTCAAATTGTAAATATTGATAATTACACCTTTACTTTTAATGACAAGAATCTTTATTTTTTTATGACAGGTTATACATGTATTTGTCAACCTACTATATTTCTTGCCATGCTTTGCAATAGCATACACGGCTGCAAATTACAGAACTTCCGGACTGACGACTTATTTCCAACTTACTTTCACTGCTGGCATGTGTGGCATGATTGCTGCTTTGTTTGAATTGAACAAGCCTTGGCCTCAAAGGCGTGGTCAATTGCCATTTTTATTTCATGAGGTAGTAGTAAGATTTTAATTAGTTTATTTGGCATTTCAATAATCAACTGTAAATATGTTCCCCCATTGATGCAATGTTCAACAATAACGTTTTATACTTGAACAGAACAATATTTTTGGAAAGAATTTGTTGGCTCACGCTATGATCATCGCTATTTTATATTGCTTCTATCGACCAAAAAGACACCCGAAGGTTTTAGAGTCAAAGTTCGATTCAACTAACCATGACGTCATATGCTTCTGTCTTGTTGTGGCATTTACCACACTTCACATTGTGAAATTTGGAGTTCACGCTGTCCTTTCTCTGGCCCATGATTATGAAAATAGAATGCATGAAATTAATAATATTGGGGCGGGGCTGCCGATTGTAGCTCATGATAGTTTATCCAGACACGATAACGCTGGAGGTGGAAGGACTGGGAACCTTGCGGAGGAAGGAAGCATGTGTGCTCGGTGCATTGCCAATTTGGTTAACAATAATTCTCCAACACCACCTCCTCCTCCGACATCAACTGCTAACAATCAAAATAATAACGAGACAAGTGGTTCGCAACCACAAGGTGAATCAGGACAAGGAAATGCAATGGAACAAATAAAAGCCAACGAGAAAGAGGACAAAGGCATGAATAACAATGATCAGAAAACAAGGCATGGAGGTGACATATTGGAGCAAAAACCACAATGTAGTGGTGGGAAAGAAGATGTTAAAGTAAACGCAGTTGACCTTGACAAAATCTCAGCATCCACTATTAGCAAAACTTGTCACTCAAGTAACTCACTCACGAGTCACTCAAGTACAAATTTGCTAGTTGAAACAAGAATAGAAATCCTAGATCCCTGTAATTAACATGATTAGAGAATAAATTCCAAAATTCATAGTGCAAAAATGAAGATCATGATGACATATTTGTATTTTTTCCCTTTGCCAATTTACTAAACATGCATAAATTTTCCCGATCCTGTAGTTGGGTTCATGCAGGTTTTACAGCCCATAAACTTTATAGACTAGACTTTCAACATAAGAGTGACGCGACGCCTACTTTCTATTTTCTTTAGTACAAAATAGTACTTGTTGAATACCTAGAAAAGAAATGGCAATACATTAAGTTGTTTTATATACTTAACTTTTTTTGACTTCCAAAAAAATGTTAAAAGGAAAGTCCAGACTCCAGACGCATTCAGATATAGTCGGATTTTTAGTTTTTACCTGTTCAATGTTGTTGCAAGGACGGTGAAAGTTGAAATACCCATTTATTCAAGCTATTTTGTTTTACCTCTTGCATAGCTTTACCTTAGATTAGACTTTACTACTGCGGGAATCTATGAATAAGTAAAGATTTTTCTAGGTTTGAATTTCATATGAGCATAATACTATAAATTTATCAATTTTTGAGAGCGGTTGTGAGAACTGATTGAGAATTCAAAAGTTATGTACGTGGAAGTCACCATCTACGTCCAAATCCCAGCTATTCTTGTTCAAATCACTGTAATTTTTGAAGGGTCGTTTTTTGCCCATGTCACGATACGTTCCCCGATAATCTTATTCTCTTGTTTTAACATTAATTCATGCGAACATGAATTAATTAATGAATTTAGTTGTAGTCGTGTTTAAAAATCGATTTCTTTCCAGAGTTCTGCGTAATTCTCATTTATTAGAGGGTTTAAACAAGGATGTCTGTATATTTATGTAGTTCTTGTAGAAAACTATTTCAACTAAATGATGTACTTAAAGTTCACGTCAGACTCACACGTTTAACGATGCTTTCCGAGTATCACGTCGAAAGAGCTAACAATAAGTACCTGACTTTACATCATTATTCTGGATGATCTTTAAA
>JAQIWN010003700.1:0-12562 GCA_034699025.1 Entomobrya cf. arborea Gr-Col-00668
AACTGACAACAAAAAGAAGTAAACAAGTCACGTGTAATAAAGTCATTCATATGTTAAGCAAATTATTTATATGTACTATATACGTACATTACACACAATTTGATGTACGAATGTCCATGAGGGTCCATTTTTAAAAGAAGAATATGGAAATCTAAAGATAAAAGTTTAGAAGAACACTCCAGAATTTGTACATCCCCCATTTTTCCACTAACAGAGTATATGTGGTCGTTTAAAAGAACTGTTTCTCAGAAGGTATGGAAGGTCGGACTGAAGGCCTTCAAGAAGATATCTCTTAATGGTATGTATGATAGCTTGGCTGAAATAGATATGTAGTCAGCATAATATCCGCCATCCGCCCCCACATGAACTAGAATTAGGATTTAGCTATAATACGGCAGTTTTGCTGCCACATTTAAAGCTAAAGGTAAATGTACGTACCTAAATGCATGTATTTCATTTTTTAAATCAGTCTTGGCTCACTACTTTTTATAAGGGACCTTTTGTAAATGCTACAGTTTATATGTCAGTTCTAGATGCCTATAAAACGGCATTATTTCAGTAATGAACTAAAAAACTCGAAGGCTACTTTCACTCTTTTCGCTGTTGATTTCTTAAAGTCAACCGGACGGAAACTTGTGTACTAAGCTACCTGGTACCTTAAAAATGGTATTGAGCTTCGACTGAATATATTAAAGTAAATATATTTTGCATGTTTTGGACATGCTGCTATTCACTCTGAATTCAACGCATGTGTAAGTAAGCATTGGTATTATTTCATGAGCTAACCGTACTCAACTTTTTCGGGCTAGGTTAAGAGGTGACAGAAATGACTTTGGATCAGGATGCTCTCTTTGCGGCATCATTTTTCGCGGCTTGTCTGGTCGCATTACCGAAATCATAAGGATCAAAATGAGCGAAACATGCAAAATGCAAATGTACTGCTCGTTTCGTACCACTTTTGCAACCTATTTACATATGAATGCCTTCAGTAATGTTATGTTTTGTATTTATGTTGCATAAACCTTGTCATAAACTTGAAACAAACATCGTCATTCCCTCTGCCTATGTCCTATCTCAATTATCAGTGGACCGCTGTTTGAGATGTGCTAACTTCATTTTATATTCAGCATTAAAAATGGGATCAGTGGCAATGAAATTCGAATTTAAGCTGTTCTTATCTTTGTTTGCCCTTGTGGTCCGCAGTTATGAAGTTCATTATTAAAGGAATGCCCTCTATTACTAGACACATTTAGGAAGCATGAAATGTTTTGCAGTACACACTTTAAGGTTATGTTATTATCGAGTATTTGTACAGAAGTGTTAATAAGTACGTTATGAAAGCAAGAATGAAACCTTCGAATAAAAATATTAATTCCACAAATGTGATAATAATAAAAACCGATAAATAGGAGTATGATGGGTATAAAAACATCATCTTTGATAAATTTTAGGTTGGTTATATTCAAAAGTATGCCACCATTACTACTTCCTCTCACGTTGAATTAAAAACGGATCGGTAATTTCAGTAATCATCTAAGTAATAAATGACACATCACAACGTGGAAGTAATTTAACACGCAGCAACACAATGAGTATCAAATCGTACGCAATAATGTATATAATATGTAAAGTTTAATATCTATGAACAGCCGAATTGTCATGCGAATTTCGTACTTTTTGGTAAGTCGTTGTCATGGATTATTTTATTAGAGATTGGAAGTGGATGGGAAAGTGCTATCCATATTGTAATAAGTGAGAAGTAAGAATGTGTGATAGGATAATGCATGGTAATTTTTTGAAGCATGCCCAAGAGTCAACACATTACACTTTTTATTGTTCATTTTAAATTGTTGTAAACAGTTTATCCTACATCAATGCGTTTTCTGTCCTAAATATTTAGATAACAAAGGACAAGGAGGTTGAGTGTTTAAGTGGAGGCTTAAGATAAAACTTTCACTGCACAATTTTGTAATGTCTATGACAGACAGAACGTCAGAAAAGGATACCACAAGCAGGTTCGTGTACATACTTGCATTCCGTAGGCGGCAAGACCGCAACAATGCACATAAACAAAATTTAATACAAACACAAACTTCACAATTTGCTGTTATACGGTTTAGATATTATATATTATGTTTTATGGCATCATTCTTGCCTTTGTGGTCATGCCCACAAAAATCTTTATGGAAGGCCTTATGCAAATATGCTAATTCTAAATTCTAAAAACCATTTGGAACATCTCTGCAATGGAGCAGACAACAACACAATGTGTAATTTATGTTATTACTTTGTTTTTGGAACAACAACTAGCGTAAATTATAGGATCAGATACCAGCAGTACTGGAATATGATTTGATGCCATGGTGCTATATGAATTGCAATTTCAATTTTATTATATGTATTTTCTTTGTTATTGCCAGTTTCTCGAAAATATGCGCTTGAGAACAATTCAAAACAGGCCAAACTCACTTTTTTGTAAATGAGAAGTTTTTAAGTGACCGTGACTTCATTGTCGCATTGTAAATGTATTTATATATATTTTCATGATGGAAAGACTTTTTACTTTATTTTATTTTTTAGGTAGAATTACTGAATACTTTGTTTTGTAAGTATTTTATTATCAAGGGTAGAATTTATGTATATGCCGTTTTGATTAAAGTAAAGTTTTGATTGCATTTCAAACTGCAATTTAACCTCCTACACGATTTTATGTATACAGTAGTTGTTCCTCGTGTTAATTGTGTGTGTCATGTCCTAAAAACTGCAACGATAATAGTCGTATACCAATCCATTATAATTTGTCAACATAGCAGTTTTTTTAGACTGTACAATACTAAAACACAATAACCCAATACGACGAAGAACACTTAATTTTCGTCTTTTTTATCATTCGCTACACAAGAACTTTGTACAGATATTTATAACTCTGTTACTTAATAGATTTCTCTGTCCTCAGTGCTCCAGTATAACTTTCTGTCTCATTAGCAATCAATATATACAAAGCTTATTCTTCATCTCATCACTTACAAGTTCGAACTGCATCAAAACCGTAGTTTGTGTTGTTGCGTATTTTGATTACACTCTGCGAAGACTGTCTAGGCCTCCTACATGTAGATTTCCCCATACCTTTATTTCTTTCTTTTATTTCTGCTAATTTCCTAATTTACTTGTCAAAGCACTTCAACGGTCTTTTTGCACAACTTTTTCTGTTCATATAAAAAAATACATAATATAAATATACAATATGTCGCAACTCCAAGTAAATCATTTTAGCATACTCTTCTGACCTTAATAAAAACGTAGTAAACCGATTGCTACTTCCATTGCTCACCTAATCAGAAATGCTGAACATAAAGCTGTCAGTAAACTTTCGAGTGTTGATGAAGCTATTATGATGATCAATGGGAGCAAGTAATGCTCTAAATTCAATATTCATTTACTTAGGCAACAATGCGTACATAGTAGCGTGACTTTGCTAGTTTCCGTTTTTAAAACTACTCCTATTAGTAAATATAAACATACTATGTTTATAGAGTTGACTTTCTCTTTGACATACATACTATTTTTAAGTATACAGAAAACGGCTACATAAAATTTACTTTAAAAAAATGCATACAAAATTATACAATTATAAATGGGTACTTCATCCGAATAACATAGGTACGCATGTAGAAATACAAAATATTTGAAGAATGCTAGATTTTGTATTTGTAGCTTGTGAAAGCTAGTTTATGATCTTAGTGTAGTACTAAATATATACCTACATTACTACTTCTTAATATTAGAAAAAAATATCTAATCTACAAATACCATCAATAAGAAACGATCTCATGCATTATTTCAGATGTACACTATATACAATATACGAACGAATTCAATTAAGCGTTCAGGATAACTTGCTTTCAGTTATTGAATCAGAAGATGTGTGCGTGCACGATTTACATTTGCATACGCTGCAGGTTTCCATAATACAAAGTGAAATTATACTCGCAAAACATATTATTCAAGCTAACAATTCGAAATACTTTACTTTTAATGATAATTTGTCAATGATAAATGCTTACTCTTAAAAGATGTATACTAGCTATAAAAAATAATTATGAAAATTTATTAAAGCAATTTTAAATTACTATGTATGAAAGTTATTTAGTCCGTCAAAACTATAATGTTAAAATCTTTGTAAATTGAAGTGAATGAGTGATTTTTTGGTAAATATAATACTTGAATACTGGTAATTTTTTAAATAGCTTTTAAGTAATTAAAATAAATAGTAATTTTTAAGTGTGAATGCTTAAAAGTACATGCGGACATGGCAGTATATTTCCAAAATGTGTGTAAGGTAAAGCCAATGTGATTTTTAAATCATGGGCTCATTATTGGAAAGGTTTTAAATTTATATATACATATATTAATACAAAGGTAATTACTTTCTACTAAAGTAATTACATGAAAGAAAAGTGATTAGGAATTAATTAACGATACAGTGCCAAAAATGCACGTTTCTGACTTTGACCAATTGTACTACAAATATGTGATGTGTATGCGCGTGTGCGAAATAAAGGTTACAGAAAATAAAACTACGCAGTACTCTTCTCTAATAATTCATTTTAAAATAGCATACTCCCAGGCATAAAGTACAAAATTAATTTTTGTAGACTTATCATATCATAGAAACCGACAGCCTAAATTACCTGAGTCTTTTTTGTAATTTAAGTCCAAAATTTTACACCCTATTTTAAACCACAACCAAAAGTTGTAAAGGATGTTCTTGTTCTCGAGTGGTAAGTTTGGATTGGAAAAGAGAAAATTCCGAAGTAAAGTAAGTATTCGCAAGTATGAGTTTTAACAAGTTGGCAGAAGAGGTACCAATAAAAAACACAAAGCTATATAGTGTCGTGTTTTATATTATACTGCATACCTTGCATTTCATAAGATGGCTAGGAATAAAACATCATAAATCAAACCTTTTATGATTATGATAGTAGTCTAATCTTTATATTGGGCTGGGCATGGTGTTCGCTACTTGGTACTTAACTTTCATTTTTATGCAGCTAGACGTAATGGCAGTATCGGTTTTTGTACAAGCAAGTAAGTATTTCCTTTTCTCTCGTTATCAGTCAAGCCAGAAGAGAAGCGATATTGTTACTTTGTTACATAAGAACACTGAAACATACCATTATCATCACCGTCTAGTCTTGTCTGGTTTACGTGACGACCCATTGAAAAGTGTCCCATCTTCCGCACTTGCCATTTTCTCAACAGTTTTACAGGTGATTAAACTTTAAAGATGAAACACTCCTACCCCACTTGATGTCAAACGCTTTTGTGGCCAATCTCGGGTTGACCTCTCAAGGATCCATCACTTACCACCATTCCAGATAGTGTATCCTGTTCTCAGCAATGGAAACTCAACAACCGGCGGCGGGGAATCTAAAGTGCTCTTTAAACCAAAACTGCTCATCTTTCATTTCCACTTTCATAAATCACCATTTAATGCGTCATGTTCTTTTGAAATATTGATCCGCTTACCATATAAAAAGTATAAAAATGTCCATAAATTATCATACAAATTTCATCAACATCGTTGCTTTCACCTTTGCATAAACTATAAATTTTAATTTAATACAAAAAATCCCACTGAAACCCAAAAACAAAAGGATAATTACTTGTTTGCAATATTCTATTTAAGAAACATTGTTAAATCCGGACATACATGGATCTAAAACATAAATCAAGAGATCAAAGAACTTTACGTTGACCACCAGACCATTGATCCTGCTTTCACACAATGCCCTAACCAAAAACATTGCAAGTCAAGTATATATCATATAAGTTTTTAGATCTTTAGATATCAGGCATACATTCAAGTTCGACATAAGAATTCAGACAAGGCTATCAATGGAACATAAAAGTCACTGTAGCTTCCATTTAAAACCGTTGCTGACTTGTAGGGATTCAAGAATAATTATCTTGTTATCGTCAGTCTTGTTGCATTCTACAAGCTTAGTTTTTCATAAGCCTAAATAGTAATGACCCGATATAAACATAACAATAACGATAGGGATAATGTTTGTTGCTCTGAGGTCGGAAAATTGCTAATGGCAGTTCATAAATGATAGTTGTTAAGTCTTATTATGATTATGACTCCGAATCAAAATGGTTTACACTTACACAATACGTATGAATGTTTCACATGAGAAACTAAAACACATTACATTGTACTATCAAAATATTAGTTACATTGTTTTATAATAATATAATGCCTACTTTTTACCTAAATGATGTGGTCTTTTGTTTTCAAAAAAATATCTATTGCGTTTCAAGTAAAGGATGGTAATCATTTTTATTACTGTTGGTTACCCCCATGGTTGCATGTTTTGCATTATTTTTTATTTTATGTTATGTACGCACAATAGGTATAATGGAGAAAACGTGCTTGCTTTTAAAATATTGGGCCTTATGAGAGTACAAAGATATTTGTTTTATTTTACCATACAGGTAATGATACTCTCGAGACACGGGAAACACCTGGTTTTGTTTTATTCAAGGGAAAGTTGGTTTTACTTTAGACACTTTTGAATCTACATTTTCTTGTTCGTGTACATATCATAAACTATGCATATCTTCATTCTTTTCCCTAAAGATAAAGTTCGATCTGTCAGTTCTGATTGTCTGGGAAAGAATGGATGTTCGCATAAATCGTACATCCGTACTGAGTCCGTACACACATTTCTTAGTACCTACATGCTTAAATTTTATAAAGGCTGACATAGAAGTAGCATAGGTGACACAGTCATACTGACTGAAGATGCAAAGGGGCATAGTGCGTTCGAGTACGAATAAAAAAAGAGAAAACAAAATAAATCGATCTCCACACATGGACCATCTTGAGAAATCCCTTCGGGGCTTAGACTTCAAACTTTGAATGGAAAAACTTAAGTGAAGCCTCACATCGATACAAGACTTTCTAAAGGGCATTTAACAAAAATACAACCAGAGGATCTTCAGTCCCCAGACTTGCGCATGTTATAAATGTTTTATATTGTAAGCTGACTGAATTATTTAACGAGATTTCAAGTCTTTCACCCGTGGCAGGAAATACATCAAAGCTGTTTACTGTCTTAAAATTACTTTCTCATACGTTTAGCAATGCACACATTCTTTTGAAATCAGAAGTCAAAGTTCCAGACTTCTTAAGTAGCAAAAAAACACTATTTGTCATTCTCAGAAATCATATCAGAATGATCATCAATGATATTTCATTTAAAATTGAAGAAAAAACTGACGATTAGGTTAAAGTTTAAAAAAAAATATTTGTTATTGAAATCAGGTTGAAATTGTACTAGAGAGAGTTGTTTGATGGAGTTCCAATTACATACGTGATAACGTGAATACATTTCCTACTAAATGAGCTTAAAATAAAACTTTCTTCATTAATTTTGTCAACAGATGTAAAACTTGTTTTTTTATTTTTGTTTATTACTTGCTGTGTGGATAATTTTTAGAAATTACACAACGTATTCACATACGTATTTGCTGTAGATTCGGAGTGACCAGAGACCAGATACCAGAAGCAATTTTACCACTGTGGTAGTTTTAATAAAAGAGACAGTTAAGATAACCTAAACGTTGCAAGGGAGCCATTCAGTGTAAATTGGAAAACCCGAAGGACTATAGAAGTAGAATTTTTTGTTAAAGAAAAACAAGTAAAGAATAATAAACATTGGTGGGTGATTTCCCCGGGTGGTGTCCATGAATATGGTAAGCCTGAAAAGATAGTGCTGAGAACAGCTATTTATTTACCCCTTTGCTAAAATAAATGAACTAAGTAGCATGCTTTCTTTCCTATCCACCGTACATCATCAAGACTAGAAAGTAAATAAACGGAAATTAAATAAAGTTCAGGTCAGTAAACGAGAAAGCCATTAAGAGGCTTATATTTTCTTATTACCGAACTGTATACTGTAAACATACGTGGTCAACTCGGATATCTTATTATTGTAGTTACGTCTCGTAGCTATTTTCTTTTCATCCACAAACTGGAGACAGATTGCTTGGATCAAATTTCTCGTGAGACCAGAGGAGATCTAGTTTAATAATAAGGTGTTACTTTCAGTTTGAGAAGGAGTAAAGGACAAGTGAAGCTGTGGTCATGTGTACAGAGGCCCGGGGAATGTGTCCAGATATGACATGAAACTAACAATCTAAATACATATATATGCATATAATATAAGCACCAAGAGTATTTTATAATGTATAAGTATACGAAATGGATTTTATGCACTAAAAAGTTTTCTAGCATTTATTAGAAAAGTTTGCGTGACCACTTTTGATTATCAAATGAAGAAAAAGCTATTAAGCACAGGTAATGTCATTTGCAACAAGATTCTACTAATCAAACATAATGAGCTTTTGTGGGAAATATCTATCATCTAATGTCTGGTCTCATAAATTGATGTGGCGTGTAGTCCCATTATTGTAACGTGGGGCCATCTTTTGTTCGGAAAGTAGAACAGCATCCAAAGTGAAAGTACAAACGTTAGCATACTTCAGGAGATGGAGAAAGTTCATGTACCGTTATTCTCGCAAATTCAGATTATAGAGGGCACGTTTGGTTCTTTCAATTTAACCGTGGCTTGGTTTATTTGAAACTAAAATAAAAGTGTATGCAGCTTTTGCAAAAACAATTCTACAATAAAGTATTTTTTTCTAATAGGTACGATAATAGTGACGATTTTAAATGCATTTAAAAAATAAAGCTAGGGCAATTTTAGGGCATTTTGGGTAGTTCTCCATATTTTCCTGAAAAAAATGAAGACATTCCCTTTTGAACCAATAATTCTCAAAACAACTTGAGATTTTTCACATGCTTGTTTTCATCGTATACAGTCATTCGGATCTTTTTATCACACTTAATAGTTGATGCTATACAATACGTCAATTCAAGTATTTTAGACTTTCTCAATCCTTTATCAAGACATTTTAAAAATTGGATACACTAAACTTCTTATTAATACTATTGGAAAGCTGTTACACCCCCACAGTGGTATCCCCAGGATGTAAACGATAAAACTTTATTTGGTCCCTGCTGAGTTCTGCAAGGGAGTTTGATTAATTTAGGAGGTGTTGTAGTCGAAGTCACAGCCACAGTCAAAACGTCGTACATTTATGACTCACAATTTACCATTCTGATCTTAAGTTTACCTACCACACTCAACCATATTGACCGAACATCTCACATTGTCAGTCTGAAATTATGTGTTTGACAACTTTCATTATGCCGTAAAAAGGTTTATTTGTCATCATTTTGTCTTACTTCATTTTCCATAAAACATAATCACAAAACGTAAAAAAGGGTTCGTGATGAGTTCGTGGTACTATTCCATTGTGTATATCAAGAGAAAGTTTTTGTTTTTCCTTTTTCATCATTGGATGTAAAACATATTGCAGATCAGGCAACAAAAAAAAGTTACGGGAGTATCCATAACACTACACGCTTTATTGCGCATAACATCCATTCTGCTTCAGAATACAACATCAACTCCTTTTTTGTGAAGGAGTTTCTACAAAGACATCACGAACAGAAGGAGCACGCTGATATCTTCTGAGTGACATTACCAAACTATATTTTCTATATGGGCAATAATAGTAGTTACGTACTTGAATTTATCGTCCCTTTCTATTGATGGTAGAATGGCATTACGTAGTACACATTATTGAGTAGCGATAGCTACATACTAAATTCAAGTTGTCCGTCTGTCTCATTGACTGATTTAGACCACCCAGGGTTTATGTTATATGTTGTTCCTTACCAATTTGACAAAAGTTACGAGAGATCGAAATGAATTTTCTTTGTTGAGAGATGATTTTAACTGCTTCCCTCTAGCTACTTTGCTGAACGCAGGCTTGTACGACTTATTATACACGGATGTCAGTCATCATCATGAACAATTTTTTGTTACGTATGAGTATGCGACAGAAGTAACGCTTTCTTGTGAAAAAATAATGTTCGTTTTTTTGTTTATACTTTGAATCTATCTGTAGCTCATCATCTTTGTTCGTGTGTGTTTTCAGTTTTCACTCTTTATTCATTTATTATTTAAACCATACACGAGCATACATACATATATATTTAGTCAGTCAATTTAATAACGTTCATGTTTTCTGTGAGTGTCTGGGTGTTCTAGTAGGATACTTGGCAAAGCATTGGAACTTTGGCTATGTTCGTTTTGACAAACAGGTACATTCGTAAATGAAAATGGATAACATTCTGCGAGTTGAGCTATGATAAGAATGATATTTGATATGTCCAAATAAAGAGTTTTTCTTTAAAATGTACATATATACACACTATACATCCTTATAGTATAAGTGTAAAAGACAACGTTCTAAGAATGAGAAATATCTCTGAACATTGCATTTCTTAGTAAATTTTGTTTTAAAAACTTTGATTGATTATAGTTTGAAATTTCAATGCCTATTGACCTTGTTATAGAACCAATAAATGATAAATAGTTTTGTGGGACGCTTTCTCCCAATCAAGTTTCAAAATTCAGTCTTGAAGCTTTTCATATCTGTAAAAAGGTGAGACAATTTGTAAGTGATGCCTATTTCAAGTGGAAAAAATTAGTGTTACTTTTGAAATCTAAACTTTTGAATGAGTAAGCTGGAGAAAGTCTACACATAGATATTTTATACTTAACCATTGTAACCTTTTTCTTAAAAGCTTCTCAAACCGATACATGAAACTAAATTAAATTCTTTTAGTATTTTCTGAGTACTGAAATTAAGTTAAAATTTGACTAACTAACGTTTCTAAGAATTCTTTTTAAAATAAACGACATGTATGTATATTCCTTTTTATAATAACCAACAGAAATTAGTTGAGCACATAAGTTAATAATTTAGTAACATAAAGGTCACAATCCATTATAGTCTTGAGCTAACAGTATTCTTTAATCGAAAAGGACGAGCAGTTCGTTTTAAGCTAAAAACCTTATATTACAGTACATCCGGGAGGGAAACTGAATTAAAGGGAAATGATACCTTCACCGTACACGAACTCCGTTTAAACGCTTTAAGTGAAAGATTGAGAACATCCGTTTTCTTGCATCATCGTTTTTAAGAAATATGGAAAAGAAAAAAATCTAGCTTAGCATCATTTTTGTGTGTAATATTTAATGACTACATGTACTTCTACATCCAAATTTTTGTTCCAACACCATTTTTCTTTCATAAAAAGTATTCTCTTCATCTTCTTGTCAAGCTTTATGAGCTATTCTTGCAAACGTAAAATCGATATATAATGTTTTGGCTATTTTTTGGCTAATGATTATATGAGAGTAATGTTTTCATATTTATTGTTAGTTTATAGTCTTAAATTTTATGCAATGATGTATACATATACATTCCAAATACTTATTTAGTCGAAAACCCGAATACATACAGTTATAAATAAAAAGTTTAGCCATTTAAATAAGTTCTCCTTTGTCCAGGTAGAATAAATTGAACTGGACTACAAAGTAATACCAAACCTAGCGTGAGATATACACAACTATCCACTGTTTTATTTTTGTAAATTCTTCGAAATAACTCTTTGATCTAGGACTGATGAATGGTTGTAAGGATACAAAGGTCTCTCTTGTTGATGTCCATTATTGAAAAAAAACTACTTTTGGAGGCATCGTGTACATTATAGCTAGGCAAGTAAGTAAGCTTCACGTGTCATGCCTTTTCATAAAACTTTACATCTGCCTGCCTACTCCTTTATGCATACTGAGCATGTTACTTGCAGCTACTTTACTAGTGCGATTTTCCTTTCTCTATTCAGTTGAATGGGCGTTAAACATTTTGGGTTGTCTTAGGTAGAGTTATTGCACAAAAAAAGTGCGCGATTTCATACAAGAAGTAAAATAAAAAACAATATTCTATAATATACATTTGTTTTGGGCCATTCAACATTGTATTACTCAACCCAATTGTGAAATATATTTCTTTCGTGCTCCTTTACTTAAGATAAAAAACCGGGTTTAATATCTGTTTGGCAGAAACAATACTACATTATGCTAAAGGAATGGAGTGACGGATAAAATGAGAAATGAAATGATGGTTACATTATTCTGGTTGGTTACTCTTGCACCTTTTTAGACAGATCTAGGCCAACTGTTGCCTTCTAGAAGAAAACGATGGTTTTATATTTTGTGGATGAAATGAAATGTACATGTGAAAACCTGGCATTATACTACGCAGTACTAAACAGCTCAGAAACTTGTGAAGGTTGAAAATTCTTATGTATTTATTATTTCTTTTAATTAAGTTCATATTCTTGGAATTGAGGACTTAAACTTGGGTAATAATACAAAGTGATGCAAATGCCCCTATTTTTTAATTTTTAATCATCTTTTTTTTACATAAAAAGTGCGTCACAGCGTATCTTCGCTGAGATAAAGATATTAAGTATGTTTTTTTTAAATGTCTGGTTCGTTTAATAAACCTGACAATCAGCACATAGGTAACTTGCGACTAATCAGATTTTGCTTAATCTGAATGCCGTTTTAATTTT
>JAQIWN010003701.1:0-12561 GCA_034699025.1 Entomobrya cf. arborea Gr-Col-00668
TCGTCGTGAACATAATAAACAAAGAAAACAAAAACGTGTCAGACGGATCAAACCAGGATATACGATTTTTTGACAATTTAGAATGCGAACCGTGTCTTTCACGTTGTTGCACCATGTCATATCATTAATCATGAAACTGATGCGGTCGTGTGGCTGTGGTCCACGCCATACGTCATCGCCATTTTCATCGTACTTGCTATACAACAAAGTGTTTGCACTATGTTTGCAATTATCTAATCGCAAACATCATTTTGATCATGTAAAGGAACAATGTTTGTCACACATTTTTTCTGTACCTACAATTTTCTGTATGAACATTAAAATCAATTTTCAATTTTTAAAGCGAGTATGGTCATAATTACATCACAAGTAAAATACACTGGGATATTCTTGGGGTAGTGCAGTAGCGATATTTTTAGTAGCTTTTTTACAATAAAAGGAATGCCAATAATGTACAGCAACAGTACAAAATTATCTTCTTTCTTTACACAGAAAAAAATGCCCTTTTGGAAAATGAAATTACGCAATGATGGATACTTTAACAATAGGAGAGCTATTAGCAGGCGCGAAGATATTTTTGTGTAGCCCTCTTTACTATCCTGCGACCACTTATTGTAATTTTGTGTACATAATAATAATCACGGACTCGCATTCATTTTATTTAATATTTCTGCTTGTTTCCGGTTCTCAGATTATGTCACGTATGACGTGATGTAAAATTCATGTATGCTTGCATTGTAGCTGTAGTCGTCGTGTGATTCATTCTACTTTAATAGAACACTATCAAATATATGCTGCCACACATTATATTAAAAAACTCATCGCATCTTAAATATTGGTGTAGAATATGGCTATTTCCATCAAGCAATAAACTGCAAACAAACAAGTTGATATGATCATCGTCATTATTTGTATTTTTGTTTGGTTGCCAGATATACCATCATTGTTACTCCTTGTCATCTACTGCCTTTGTTGCTCATAATATGACATTATAGCATTAGGATATGTGTTTATGGGAGGCCAAAATACATTTTGCAAGCAAGTATTCATAACTTTTCTTCAGAAAGCGGAATTCAAGAATGTGTTTGTCCACATTTTAAAATTGTTAATGTGTGTATCGTGTTCACTAGACTTACTGATTATATTCTAAACACTCAAACTTCGGCTTACCTACGCTTACATAAGAAAACTTTTAAGGCGTGCGATTGTTACATGATACTACTAATTTTTAGATCCCTTCGGCCTTCTAATTAGTATTTACCTTTTTGTATTTTTTTTGAAGGGTTTTCGAAGACGTAAGTTTAAAAAAATGTTACCTATTAGAATTGCATATTAGATTGCGCTATTATTCTTCATTAAAAGGATATTCGTAATTAATGATACGACGAGATGTACTATTTTCCTATTCTTCTAATTGGTAAAAATTACCCATTGCATACACATTTAACGGAACCATCTTGCATAAATACACCCTTATTAGTAGCTTTTATGTAAATAATTTAATAAGATTAGGATGTAGTTGAGAGGGTACTAAAAATTACATCGAATTATTTACCCTTTTATTACAAGAATCTAAAGTTTTTGGGCTCCGT
This sequence comes from Entomobrya cf. arborea Gr-Col-00668, assembly GCA_034699025.1. Taxonomy (NCBI): domain Eukaryota; kingdom Metazoa; phylum Arthropoda; class Collembola; order Entomobryomorpha; family Entomobryidae; genus Entomobrya; species Entomobrya cf. arborea Gr-Col-00668. Next base: position 1,593 of record JAQIWN010003701.1, read on the forward strand.
CATCATCACCACTTAACAACTCATGCACCTGCCATTTTTAAATTACATTATCTTCAGATGATGGATTCGTTCTCTTTCATATTCTTAGTTATATTGATGAAGTGTTCATATAAAACGTATAAAATGAATTTGAAAACAAACCGGCTTTCTATTTCCTTATGCCTCATCCTAACTATAAAGATTGACAAAAATCTTATTACCATTGATTTGCAGCTATTTTGTGAGGTGTTGTTTGTTGCTTCTCAAGTTTCCTACTTGTAAATATTCAAATATTTTCTACAGAGTACTTCCACTTTTCCACAGTAATTACTCTGTTTCTGCTTACTAGATAGTTATTCTTATTCATTGTTACAAGCATGTACAAGTAATAGCATGCACAATTGACAAATTGACAATTACTTTTAAAATGCAGACTCAAATCATTTTGTATGTTAGGGGAAGCCATAGACGAATGCTGGCGTAAAACAACGTTTAAACTGTTATTCACCTACTAATTTGAATTGAATTGAATTTTGTAGAATGCAAGATAATTTGTCGCTGGCAAAACACTTGTTTTATTTAAAAAATGTAATTGCTTTTCGGGGGTCAAATTATTAATTTTAGTTTCCCTTATTTAATTAGAAACATCAAAGGGACTTTCAATAAATATAAATACAAAACTGCATCTGCAACTTGCGACCAAGGATCATGCTTAAATTGCTACGAACGAAATAATATTTTTCGCAAGTGAAAGTCAGCAAAGATAATTGCTTGCGGTTTTAAGAATTTTGAAAACATCTCATGTATTTTGCGTCATACGAAACATAAAAGTTTGCAGCTTCTAGCTACCTGTCATTTCAAACAGAATATAAATACTGAGAATTTTTTAAAAACTGCAGACAATTGAATGCAATCCAAGCAAACATTTTATTTAGTTCACATTCAAATATTGCATTGCTTGATGATAATCAATATGATTTCGGCATTTTACATTTATTTAAATATGGCCTTGATTGTTCAATTTAGGAAAAAAACATGATTTTTTTATGCAATGAAGAAGGGCGTTCTAAAGTGCACAGAAAATGTTTTTGTAACCTTTTTCATCATGACAATAACTTTGGTCTGGGAATTAGGTGAAAATCTGCGTTGCCAAACAGTTTTTTTGTTTAACTTTGAATGTTCCTTGTTGTTTGACTTCCCCACTTTTAAAAGTGCAAGTGCTCATGCCATGCCATCACGCTGCTATTGATGATGATATTGTTGAATGAACTGATGATATTGTTGAATGAACTGATGATGTAGCTGATAACAGCGCAGCGCAACGCCAAGTGTAGCATCAGTCATCATCAGCGTTATAGTATGTCATTATCACACAAAAAGGATTGCTATATATCCTATATTTGTAGGTACATTTATTGCAAATTGCAATATTGTAAGCATATTTGGTTGTTGATGCTTTTAAATGCTAGACGAATCCTCATTTTTTGACTGTCAAATTTACAAATGTGCCGGTGGTGGTAATGTTGTTTGTTGCTGATCATAAAGATAAGATGATGCAACCTGCTTTGCCGCCTGAATATCATTATCATTACTATGTTGTTATGCAAATTTCAAACACACCGTTGCGTATACACGCACAATTGTTGCTTTTGTTGACACCGGTCATGATGGTGTTATGTTGTTGGTGGTGATAAAAAATAGTGTAATTCACCTGTAAATGGTAGCTATTTGACCAAAAAGTAGAACAGGACGTCAATGCAAACACAATGTTATTGGTAATATCAGAAAAAATAGATGTTGCATAAAAAAAGGTTTCAAAACAATAATGATAAATCCCCTCTAACATTTTTTAAAAACTGAAGTCCTTTTGACACGTGGATTGATAAGAGACAGGGGTTAAATGACGACATGTTGTAAATGTGTTAATTTCAAAAAAAATAGTCGAAAGCCACGCCAAATTTTGACGTTTGGCTAATCTATCTTGAAGAATGAACATGGCAAGAATAGAAGTTGGATTTATTTGTTCCACATGAATTTACACTGGATATTGAATATAACTAACCAGTGCCATTGTATGCATACGAGGTAATTAATAATTGGCCAACAACTGATTGGATATGTTAGAAATCTGATTAATACGTTCGGTTTTGGTTGGTTTTTATGGTTTAATGGTTTTTAAATACAAAAAAAATTGTTTTGATTGTGTTTTTTTATTATTTCCGTTTAGCGAACTAAACAACAATCGAATGATTACAGCGCTATATTTATCATACCAAGCTATTTTATTCAAGATGAATGACCCTTTCAACTGAAATTATTTTATTTATAACAGATTATTCCCAACTTGTTGGAAGACTAAAAAAGCAAGTATTTTTTAAAAGCTTTGCTTCAGTAATTAGTTTGTGCATTGATTTGGTCTGACTGAACATTGCCTAGCCTGCCTACCTTTACATGCATGCCTACGTACTACATACCTACCAATTATGGCGTCTGATATGTATCTGATATAATGTGATGAATGCCATGTTTATATGTACACCTGTACATAAAGCTAAATTAGGATACTTTACGATGAATTAGAGAGATAATATCTTTCATAACGATAAAAATCTGAATGCATGTTGTAACACCAAAAAATACACAATGTTTTGCGAGCAAGAGCACCTGACAATTACCCTGCAGCAATTATCAATTATGTCTTGGCCCTGTGGTTACAATAATGTAAAGTAAATCGGTGCATAATACATTATCAATGATTACTTTAAATATATTTTGCAATATATTTTTAAATTTTTTTATCCACCCTTCCTGCCAGTTGCAAAAATTAATTTATTAACGAGCTTTTCGTGCACATGATGCCCGTGCATACATAAACATGCATATCTTCATAGCTTCTATTTTTCATGTAATCGAAATTACGACTGAAGAATTACGACTTGTTCCAAGCAATTCAATGTGATGAATTAAAAATATAAAATACAACGATTGCAATAATTAGGTAAATTTATAACAAAGACACAGAAATATAATTTTATATTAATGTTAACCAGGTATGCAAGTATGCATGCGAAATGTGAAAACATTTTGAAACGAGTAGTTCTGTACCGTAACATAAAGATGCGAGTTAATGTATTAATTGTATTTTAAATTGGAGAAGATTTGAGACGATTCGCAATGTATGTATTCTGAGATTTTTTTATGAATTATTTTAAATTGTTTTAATTCAAGACAGATTTCTATTTGAACTTAGTTTTGTATCCTCTTCACTCTTATTTTTACAAGTTGGGTTACAAAATGTAGTTATCTGAATCTGCAAGCATGGCCGTTAGCTGCCGGCTGCCGACGAGTGATGAAAGTGAAACAAATTATGGGACAGCGCAATTGAATGTTGCGGTATGTGGTTTGAATGTATTCTCATCCTCAAAGTAATTTTTTAATACACCCAAGTATATGATAAAATAAATATATCACATTCGTTTGTATCAATAGTATTAGCACTAAATATTTTATACTAAATTGGAAATTAAATACTTTTATGCATTTTACCTGTAGATTTAAAAGCACATTAGAAAACATTTATAAATGTATTTCTCTTTGTCTGAGAGTAGCTATGGCTTCGAATTTTTTTCGTTTTTGAGGACAGCATGCAAAAAGAGGATGGCATCCATGAATTCCTTTAAGATTACTTTTCTGGCGCCCAGATAAGCTTTAAGAAGGAATTACGTTCATCCCCCCATGTTCACATGTCGTTAAATTTATGTCTGTTTGGGTGGTATAGTATTAATACACTATTAATATTACCATCGTTTACGAGTTCACTTTAAGTGTTGCTTTTGTCGGCAGTGTAGGGTTTCTTTGTTTTGAATCGTCAAATCGCAAGTCAGTGAAATGATCCTGACGTGCGTACATCAAAGATGAGTTGAATAAGAATCTTTTGTCTCCTTTTCTTTTTCTTCTATTCCCAGCCACCAAAATAGCGTAGAAAATTTGTATCTATTTATTTTCAATTTCAACCATAAAAGTACCTTAAGTATCCTAATTGTTAATGTTTTATGATATGAAATAAAAAGTGGGAAGTGACCAGGATCACTATTGATGGTTTTTTAAAAACCATAATCCCACCGAATCCAACTTTCTACATGGCTTTTATTGTGTTGTACATGCTCGATTGCGAAAGTTTAGCTCCATGAATTCTAGTCTATTTTTTACTTGCAAGTAATACAAACAAAGATTTTTTTAAGGAGAAGAGAATCTTCTCACAGTCAGTTCAAAGAAACGCCATCATCGTAAAAAACCCCATTATAGTAGTTTATGTAAATAAAACATCACTCTCTTCGCCCATCACTTGTCAATAAGGAAAGGACAGCCCAAGAATAAAATAAAATTGAAAGACCTTTTTTATGTCTTAAAACACACAAATTCATGGCTACACAAGAGGAGGTTGTACTTACATCTTGAGCGAATATTTTTTTATTACCCGATTAACACTAACCACACCGATGAATTATGAGATAGCTATAAAATTTCTCAGACTTAAAAATTAAGAAAAACAGTTACGCCTTTTTAATTATTTGATTTTCTATTTAATTACTTTTCATGCAGTCATTACAAGAGTTATGAGAGTTATATTACTATAGCAACCTTCTATTGAAAATGAGGGGGTTGTGACTTATTTTTTTGGTAATCAGCCTCAAAATTTATATATTTATTGAAACTGTTGTTGGAACTATTGCATTAAAGATTTTTCAAATTTTTATTAACATACACAAAAAGACAGTTAGTTTCAAAACGTGTGTAAAATTTACCCATAAAATGACACTAGATTTACTTACTTTCGATTCAATTCTTGCTATCTGTATGATTGTAAATCTTGCTACAAAACATAATTACGACAACAAAAACACGGCCTGCAATAAGGCAATAAAAACGTCAACCAAATTTAAAAACGAGCGTTAGGGCAGTGTACCAGACAAAATATAAACTGATTCTTATCTTCTTGTTTTTACTAAAAAAAATCAGAGGAATTTTCGAACGTTCAGACATAAACATTAGTCATCCATCATGCGTCAGTCCCTCCTAAAAATCTACATCATGTTGTTACACTGCAATGATTTTAGGCTTTCATAACATTTTTTTCCTGTCCTCTATATTATCAGGATTAATTCATCTCATTTTAGATATACATAGTATAGTGGAGGGTAAATCTGTACACATGCATGAATGATAACATTCAGTTACGCAACATTTTTTATGGATTATAGTTTTCTGTTAAAAGTGCATAAAAATGGCGAAGTGTACACAATTCCTTCATCCCGTGTGTGTCCACAGGCTAGCATGTGCTATAGTTATCGGTTATAGATTTTATTATTGTTGATACATAACGGCAGAACATTTAGTAATGTATCTTTTTATTATTTGTTTTAGTGATAATTTTTATTGCCGAACATAGACTCTTCGCATTCATGACAATCAAGCTAGACGAATTTTTGATAAAAATCGAGACATTTGTACAGATATGTATAAAATTTAAGTACTCCACTTCACATCCATCACATATTGTTGTAACTTAACAGACAGAGGATTTCATACATCCCAAGTTCACATTTCGGACCAAAGTGGAATCTAATCCACACGATTATCAGAATGAGAATAGTGAATCGTTAGAGAATGAACTACGCAATTGATTCTTTAAACTCAAATCTTCGCTAATCACTTGTGTACCCCTTATCATAATTAACTGCAATGAAAATTTCCAATTAACTACATAAATAATGAACAATGCAACACCAATTTGGGGTACTATCTCTTTTATCAATTAATTAGTTTGCATTTAATCATCGTCTGCTAGATTCGGCTGCGCTTCATTACGTTTACCTGAATTTCTAGATCACGTACCCAAATCAGGCTTTAAGTGTAATGGTTTGGAATGAAACTCAAGAAGAAGGAACATCTGCACATTTCTTTAAACAACTCTGATCTAATAGCTTTATCCTTACTATCCGTTCTTTAGTGTACCAAGTACAAAATACTCCATGAAGGCTTATATTTGAGCTTCTTTGCCTAAAGCAAAATTTTGGCAAAATTTTACTATTTACTGGAAAGATACCTCAAATAAAACATTTTTTTTTAGATTGATAAGAATTATTACTGATTTTTTTACTTACAAACTAATAAATGATGTGTAAACATGAATTACTTGGTTTCTCTTTCTTTTTCATAAATTCAGTTAGCTTGGCCGGCCCATTTTTTTCTCATGAAATTTCGAAATCGAAAATCTGTTTTAGCAGTGCACATCTTCGATTGTACTTGTTTTTTATTGATACTTACATGCAATTGATTTATATAGACATGTAAAATTAGCAAGTAAACAATATATCCATTTGTAAAATTTTCTTATTTTCACTTCTTAATTTTTTTGTTCAGTTTCTAAATATTTTTGATACTGATAGGAAAAGTGCTCACGTACATAATATGTATATTACATACGTACATAAGATAAGCACTGATTACTCATGTGATTAATTTGACCTAGAAAGATGAATGGAGTGTTTGAATCTCAACCAACTTATTCAAAGAAAAGTTATTTTTTATGATTATTTCGAATCATAAAAATAATCATACACACCAAATCGGTACGGAATTCGTGCAACCATTAATAATGTTTAGCAGGTAGTCATAATGACGACCATCTCAATATTTGGCAATCCAAAGCTACACAGTTGTAAATATTTTTATTTAACTAAAGCAAAAGTTTTTCGCTTTGTCTTGATTCTGTCGTAACTCGTAACCTATTGAATGTTTACCCCAAACCGATAGCACTTTGTCCACAAGACTAAAACACAAAGCAATTTTTTCAGTTATAATTACAAATTTACTGTCACATTTTTATGACTATTTAGCACTTTTAACAACCAATTTCAGAAGAACGTGTTAAATCTCTTGCCCTTTAGGAACAATTTTTATGAATGTTTTTCATCGTAAATGGTTAGTAGTCATGGGAGTTTTTGGTCACTATTTGTCATCGGTCATAGTTATATTACTGTGTATTCATTTCAGAAAAATTAACCAATGTCACGTCTGGCCAACTGCTGGTCACAGCTTTTTTTCTTAGCAACCTTAACATAAATTTGTAATGCTTCATAAATTCTTTACATGGGAGAAAAGTGACATAAGTAAAACAAGCATGTTTAAATCACAATTTTTATTAAATTACTCACAAATTTTATTCCTATGTTCCAAATGTAAACCACTTTACATTTTTTCAATACTCACTTTGATCATAACAGCAATCGTAATCATTTTTCCACCACAAATATTTCCCTCAACAAATTTAAGCGAATGATTGAGCTGAGCTATCTCCACTTTACCACCTTGTGGCAATGTTACAAGCATAACAAACTTTAAACTACTGCCGTTTTCGTTTGGTCAGTCTCGAATTTCAAAAGCAATTATCGTCACGAAATAATCTTTTGGTATCGTTATAATTTGAAAGTGACGAATTCGGCGTTGGCTACTCTGTAATTAAGTGATCAACTTGCTTGTACAATCACCAATACTCTTAATCATCATATCATAAATCCGCCTACAACAGGACATACAAGTTGTTGTGTAAGTACATAAATATTCTGTACCGTGTCAGTTTACTGCATGATACACATGAATACTTAAATCCTTAAATCTCTCAACTAAATGTAAGTAATGTCATGTCATCAAGAAAGAACAAGCTAAGCGATTTAAAACAAACTATAAATGAATGTATAAAAGCATTTAAAAAAAAATTCTTTTTATTTTCTACAGCACTCTTCTGTCCATAATTGCTTTTTAATGTAATATTGTACAAACGCAAAAATGTAAAAACATAACAGTTTGTTGTCATTTTTTATTCTAATGATGATGACAACTAACTAACTACAACAAGCAGTCATAAATACAGATAACATTTACCATAATCATTATTCTTTATTTGATGTAATCTTTACTTCTCTCCTTTTTTATTATGTGCTAAGCAGAGATGTCCACTATGATACAAAGCTAAAGTTGCATCAGCAGCTTTGTTGTTATTGTTGGTACAAGAATTTCTCATCGATTGTATTCTTAGACGACGATGTATCGTATCATATCTCCCCATGAAAAGTTTATGACCTTTGTCTCGTATCGTCTTTGTCTCCCCTTTTTATGTAGTAGTCACGTCAACTAACTGATTTAATTTTATCCCATCTTATCGTTAAACTTGTAGTCTCTCTCTAATATGTCATTTCGTCACCAAGTTTACTGATATAGTACAGATAGTCCTTTCGAATAATATAATAGTATGTCATGGTATGTGAGAGAGATTACAGCTATTGATGTTCTTGTTATTGATGAAGCTATGATACTTACAACTTATTTAATTAACCCTTTTTGAGTAAAAAGATTACTTGCTCATAAATTAATTTGTGTTTAATATCGCACGATACGACATTCAGTCTGTTTGGTGCTGCTAAACAATGATATATAGTCACTTACTTGTCTTGTTATGTTGACAATATGCAATCTATCCATGTAGTGTATTTTCCTGCATTTCTATAAAATCACATTTTAAGCCAAGTCCCATCAATTACAATATACGCGTAGCAGACACCATAATATAATTGCATTGTCTTAGTTTTTTTGTAAATCTGTGTATAGTTAAAACATGAAAGTAGTAATTTTTTTAATGTGCCATGATAATTGTATTTGACATAAAAATTCAGAGTCCATGAAAAAAACTATCCCTTTCGTCCTGCCAAAACATAACATTAAACGACACCAAACCTAGAGCTTGTCGTGTATGTATATTATCTTTTCTGACATGTTTTCTTATAAATTTATACTTTTAAAATTTGGTCAATTGGTGTGCATTTGGTTTGGTCTGAAAATTTTTGTTATGTCTTGAAACCATCAGTTTTGAGGCGATTTACATTGAGAATGAAGTCCATAACTTATCTCTGTCTTGCATGCAAACTCGTCAATCTACACATACCACACCGGCGGCACCATTCACAAACTTGTATCTTTAAATGAACTTAACTTTCTGTGAAAAGATGTGACATTGCAGTTTCCCTTTAAAGCTTACGCAACAATCAAGATAGTCATTAATAAAAAAATAGTGTTACTCAGTCACTTCTTAATTTCAAGAAACTGTTGTGTTGATATAAATAAATAATAGCAAATAAAGTTATCTGAATACATCAATTCCAGGTGCGTGTAGATTAGAAATGGTGACGATGGTACTCATGAATGATGATGACAACGGTGATAAAAGCAACACAATATCATATCTTGTTTAGGCATGTATTTAAGGATGTATCGGCATCAAATATCTTTTTAATAACGCCAAACACTTGACCGTTACTAACGATTATTTTTATGCTTCTCAGTACTTTGAGAGCAAATTTTTCACGTTTCACTTTCGCTGTACCTAAATTCATTGAAAGACTAACAGTAAAGTGTGTGTAGTGGGAGTAATTTTTTAGCATTTTAGACGGCTTTTGAACAAAAAGGTTTATTTATAAATATAAATAGAGCTATATAGTAACCATTAAGACAGAAACATATAAAATATTTATATATAAATAAGGCTCCTAGTTTTTATTTGTATATTGCATTGGGTTTGTTTTATTTGGCCACTACCAAATCCCGTTTTATTACAGATTTTTTATAATGTGTGCATTTACACATTTATGTGCACTTTGAAAAGAAGAAAATACATAAATTCAATAATCATATCATGCATTGATGAAGTAAAAAGGGAAAACTGTATTTTTTTTGGTCTTCACTTACAACATCACGGTAGGATGAATTTATGCCATGAATATAAAAAAGTGTGTTATTATGTAAATTATAAAATACAAGTATGAAAGACAAGACAAGGAAAAATGGAAATTTAAAAAATGCAACATATTCATAATTCATCATGTTGTGATTTGATATCAATTGTTTTGATTTTAGTGCACGTAGAATTGCATTGAATATAGTAAGAAATGTCACCAAACACCTTTTTAGTACTATATGGTTTACAGGATGCACTTTTGGTCTTTTTATAATTAAAGGGTTTTTTTAAACTGAAAGAACAATAATTTGAATTAATTAGCATGATGCATTTCATTTGCAATCTAGTTGCAGTTGCATTGTTGAATTGAAATTGAAAAAGAAAGGTTTTTATTTTTATGCGTGAGTGCGTGCTCATATCATTTGAAGAGCATGAATATATTAAAGTTTAAAAGAACGTGCCCTCGTAAATTCAAGTGACCGCGGCCATCTCAATTGATTTTTTTTTCTTAAGAAAATATGTAACTTTTACTTAATGATTAAAATACATTTACAACGTTAACGAATGCCAGAAAAAATAAGAATAATAAGGTGAACCCTTCTTGTTAGGTCATATTCGCACACAAAATCCTCAAATGTAATCGTTTTACTGAGCTTGTTAAATTTTTCATGCAAACCACGGCGATGAGCAGAAAGTAAAAGCTTTTCTTCTATGTAAATCGAAGCACAGACAGATATAAGCTCTAACATTGTTTTAAAGAAAGATAAAAAGGATTTGAAAGTAAGAAAAAGTTCGTATGTTGAAAAAAATATCATTAGGCATAGCCACAAAATAAGATACCGACACCACAACATAAACCAGGTATGGCGTGCCAAACAGATAAAAATGCTGTGTTTTGTTGCGTTGCAATAATCCACGCACACGCACATACGTAAAAATCTATAAAATACGCAAATAAAACAAACATGCTTTTGTCCTGTGGTATCTCTCCACTGTTCTCCACAACAATAAGAAACGCTTTCTGATTATTGTCAAAAAATGTTTTCAGAAAGATGCAAAGCAGATGCAGAAGAAAGCGAAAATAGTGAAACGCAATCTTGGATAAATTCATGTTAGTGTTACCATCTCATTTAAATATATAGCTTCTATAAAGTTATTTTGTTGTGAAAATTTCAAGATTTGAAATCGTTAGCTGAACTG